>BGPR01000200.1:196705-217071 GCA_013235015.1 Araneus ventricosus
CGTGTTGCTTCAAAACGGGACGTTAATATAACTAAACTAAACTTTCCGGGGGGGGCGAGGTCTATTGTTGACAGAGCTACTACTTTATTTATTTGGATATTAATCGAAGTTCTTTGGTTGTTATAAAGAGGATAACGAAGAAGAAGAGCTCTGTTCAATGAATGTGTCTTATTATTTTTAATAAAAGTTGTACCTGTGCCATATGAACTGTGAATGTTACCGATGTGGCGGTAAAAGGTGCGAGTTCATGCCGGGTATGATTGATCACAGTAGAGTGATGACCGTGGCATAAGGTCCTAGCTACTATTAACACCGTACTTCACAATAACTTTGATTCCACACTCACTTCTTTCAGAAGTGTTAATTTCATGGTGACACAGCGAAAACAACACGGAATAAAAACGCAAGTTTTGGAATGTCAACATATTTAGTAGAACAACAATTAAGTTAAAAACATAAATTAAACTATTACATCATATGACCACGAGCGCGGTGAGATGATAACAAAAAGTCAGAGAGAAAGAATGATCAGGGGGTACATCGCCCTTAAATACTGCAGCAGCCTCTTCGTCGTTGGTTAACAGATGACATCACCAAAGCGGGCGGATTAGATATGGATACAATTATAGCTTACGACACAGCTGGCGATGATGCCGCAAGCCACAGTTGTAATGAGTATTTTTCATTCAGAATTTAATTTCACTTATTGGTGTAAAGATATATCATTTTTGTTGCTTATACTTAAAATCAAGTCGAGGAAAAGTACTATTGAACGAGTAAATTTGAGGGGCCAGGACCCCCTGTCGGATTTGCTGCACGGTCGGGGCAAATTATTGTACCCCGCTCTCGCAACGGGCTATTCAAATAGTAAATAAATTAAGATTTGTCAGAAATTTGATAAGGTCCTCATTACGTCCCTCCCCTTGTACAGCAGGTCATTCCCCCCACCTGTCGGGGAGACCCTGCACCAGCGTCAAAGGACCGACAAAAAACACTAGATACCTGGCCATTGGCTTGTAACCCTGAGGAATTTTCAAGGATCTTCCAGTCTCAGGAGAACCAATCAGCTACAACCACAGACAAGAACCATCACATCAATGAAGCAATGGTAGTAGAGAATTCGACATAACTTACAACCAGCACACTCGACAACTACAATGGTTGAAAATAAACATTGAAAGAAAGCATGGGCCACTGACTTATTGTTGTACAAGGTTCTTGTAAAAGGACTGTATTATGACTAAATGCTCTGGGTTTTTTATCTTTTCCTTGGTCCCAAGGGAAAAATTTGAAAATATTATGGTGCAAAACTCTTTTCATTAGAAGTCTCAGCGCGATTGTCATCTCCTTGCTGTCACGAGGAAAATATTTATTTAACAGCAGATGTTGTTTCTGATTAACTTAAAATTGTGTTAAAATTTTGTCTTGTCTAAATAAAGGGTATTTTGGAAACATGCGTCAATTTAATAGTGATTTATCTAACACATCTGTCCAAGTAAGTTAAGTACATGTTCCAGGACGAGGTGAATTTTGTTGTAAAATTCATAGACAAACATACTTATATGACTGGTGGCTTGCAGGCACCTGTAGGTCATAAGGCATGTTACGCTGGGAAATTTATTATAGATTCTAAATCGATTTCAGAGCAGTTACTTGGAAACGTTGTCAACGCACCCTATGGCCCCGAAATAATGGCTATGATGCAAATGATTTTGTACGTCCCAATCCTTATGAACAAATATTCAAATTTATCAAACATTACATGGCGAAATCTCCAGATGTACAATCACAATTCACAATAAAAAATCATCTGATCCAGCTATAAAAAGAGTTGGTGGTAACTCATAGACTAATTCTGTTTAGCCTTTTTAACAGGTACTAAATATAGCAATAATTGTGTATCAATTATCGTAAATGATAATGCTAAGATTAATAATTCAATAGACATTTTGATATACAGTTTTATAAGCAAAGATGTTTTGTATATTTTCAGTAAACTGTACTTGCTATCTTGTAAACCCCCCAAAAGACTAAAATCATTTTCTGAAGGAGAGGATGGAGCAGAAAATTGAAAATTTGAAAGTTTTTCTAGGGTTTATATTATTCCTCAAAATGTTACCAATGCTTCCCAGAGATGTCTTAAAATAAATGAAAATTATTTAGTCTCGAATCACTTTTCTTGACGCCTATAATCATTCATCTCAAAAATAATGAAGACATTGGTAAATTGATTTAATTCGAGATGCATGCGGACGTGGATATGTCATTAATTGAAGGAAGAGAACTATTCGCAGCGGATAGGTTAAAGAACAGGAACTGCTCGAATTTCTACAGTCGATTATGAGATCTCATCTTTCTCCATCCAATCAAGAATCAAGACGCGTGCTTTAGAAATGGAGAGAAGGGGTATAATTGACGACGATCCAATAAATCAAGATTCCGGATTATTTCTCTGAATGATTTCATCACTAGCTTCCATTTTTCTCTTAGATGTGTCGAATTTCTCGTTCTCTTTATTTCGAAGATACCTCACACCCTCTGATCCCCTAAAATTTTTATTTTGAATCTCCAGGGAAGTAATTTCATCGGTAACTTTCACAGAAGTTAGAAAGTATCAGTGTAAAAGTGAGCTACTTATTATCACTGATTTCATGATGATGTTTTTCATACTCTTATTTGCAGCTATTAGCATCTATTTATAATTAGGATATCAGGATAATAAGTTCTGTTGTTTAACTACAAGCCAAATGTACTGGAACGGGAGAACAAAATGCAATGGGAAAAATATCTTATTGTTAAAAGAGGTACATGCCTTGGACTATGTTTGAAAATAATTGTCATCCTTGTTATCCTAACGAGGCAATATATTTTATATCCTCGTAATAAAGAAGGATACCACCTATGATAATAACCAGAAGTCAACAGCTTTTCTACAGTCTTGTCATCCTGTAACCTCTTGCTCGAAAGGAAAGACAAAAAATGACAGAAATATAAGAAAATCGCCGAGGACTTGACTATACAGGAGATCAGATAGAGGCTTGACTACACAGGAAATTGTTTCCCAGATGAAGCCTGTAGTGAGACTTTTCGTTGCAGACGTCGTATGGAGATGCCGCAGACGTATCGATTTTCTTAAATAATATTGCAACTTGTTACGAAGCAACTTCATTGCTGTCTTCTCTAACAATGATGTCTCTGTCTTGAAGATGGTTCGAAATAATAGGCACATATGCGTACTCTTACAATAATCCTTGAAAAAGAGATTGCATGGATTGTGATGAAGTACAGATTCACGAAGGGCCCGACTTCCTTTTATCCTCGGGTATTTTATTAAAAAAACAAAAAAAGATAATTTATAACAAAATCCCATCACAGAAGTACTATTATTATAACTATTATTATGCTGGAAGTATTATAAAATCATAGCTTTGAACTCATTCTTTGCATTAGTATTATTCATATTTTTTTAGCCCAATAGCTTGATTACGATTCATCAGTATTTTAAAGTGCGGGAATGTTGTAGATTTTATTTGAAACTCAATAATTAATTTTGATTATTTCTAAAAATGTTTTATTCCATTTTGATAATTTCCACAAAATTAGTGTTTTTCTGAAATTTATATTGAAACTTTTTAAGAATTCTGAAATGTTACTGTTTTATAGCCTTCAATTGATTATTCTCATTTGTAATTTGAAAGTATTTAAATTATACTTAATTTTAGTTTACAGTAGAGTTCGTACATCGATCCGTCAGTTTTTTGGAACTGTGCGAACTGCGATCAAATGATCGAGAAAGTCCATGGCTTTCGATCAACATCCATCCATCATGTGGAATTTTTGGGTTATCGTTACAAACAGACAAGTAATTTTCCCCTAAAGGAATATATACATAATTTAATGCAAATCTGCAATTTTTGTGCAATTGTTACAAGCCGAATTTCATCAATATCGTGCTCACATGCACACATACGGACCAGAAGATGCAGATGCCTAGACTTAATTCCAAAAATTGCTTTCTTTTGATGCAGGTAGATCTCAAAAGGGGAGATTCATGAAAATCCCGATGTAGATTTTTTAGTTAGTTTAGCTAAATTAACGTCCAGTTTTGAAGCAACACGAAACCTATTTTTAGACGGATATCGTAATTTTGAACCGGGGTTAGATAACGAGGACGACATTTGATCTGACAAACCTCTCTAAACTTCCGCAACATTCCAGCGGGAGGACGTTTGCCCACTACGTACGGTTTAACGCGCAACAGGCCCCATACACGCCGAATCTTAACCCTTCAGCCCACGCACCCATTTTTTTAACATTAGCACACTCGCTGTGTCATTTTGACCCCAAATTGTTAGACCTTACTCCTTATTTTATTGGCTATTTGTTCAAAAATAAAATATGGTCAAAGTATAAGAACATTTTTTTCATACAAATAACTTGTATTTAAGACACAAATGCGAATTTTAATACAAAAATTATCTCCGTTATACCATACCTTTTGTGTATTGTTTTCTTCTCTGCTGCGCATTCCTACGCTGTCATGGCCATAACGTTAAATGAATCCGAAACGCTGGTACACGCACTGGTCAATTTGACCCCAAGCCCCCTAGTAAAAAGAGAGAAACCCTCCTTTCACCGGTTACTGTCTTTTCTTCTTCTTCTAGCTCCCCCATGAAGGTACAGAGCGCCGCGCCATGCCCCCGTATCTGAGGCCATTACAGCAACCGAACCGGTTGAGTGGACATGGGACCCCACGAAGGTACAGGAAGTAAAAGGGGCAGGTTTTTAGAAATTCCTAGAATTTCTTAACAGAAGAGAAAGTATGGGTTCAAAAGTAATGCTTGTGCTGATGGTTTAAGTGGATTAGGGTCTCGAACCTGGAGCCTTCCGACCCCGAAGCTGAGTCTTTACCACTAGGCCACCCCGACCTCTTTCGAATTTGTCGGCGACTGCAATACTCCCTCTGTGACTACATTGTATCTCGGAAATAAAAATAAAAACGTCAAATAATAAGATAATGGCATTTATTAGTTAAATAAAAGTTCTTATTAAAAAACAGATAAGCAGGTAATTTTTGAAGAAAAATAGTTATAATAACAGTTACATTATCTTCCATAGACGGAAGAATAAAAAGAGCGAATAAATTGCTTAATTGCTACCTTCGCATTAACGGATCGTCCACTGTAATTGAAGACCAGCAACTCACAGCGCAATTCCAGGAAAGGAATAGAACTGCTTGAATTTCCAGAGTCGATTCCGTGAGCTCATCTTTCTCCGTTTAATGAAGGTGGGTGCTGGAGAAAAGAGGGAAGGGGAGCAGCTGACGACAGCCCCATAAATCAAGGCCCCGGGATATTTCTCCGAATGATGCCGTCACTGGCTTCCATCCATCTCTGGGATCTTCCGAAATTTGTCCGTCTCACTCTTTGGAGCATGCTCCACCCCCATATCTTCCCTCTTATCTTGATTCTCCGGAAGAGTGGTTTCATAGATGACATCGGTACAAGTTGGAAGAGTATCTGTATTAAAAGTGAGCTAATTATTGTCATTAGATTCGGAAGGGTGTCTTCTAAAGTATGCAGCGTTTAATTGAAATTCTTAGCAAGTAACAAGTTGCTGTAGAGAAACCAGAGATGGTGTGGTGGGATTAATTTTTAGGAAGAAGTTTTCATCCGCCTCGTTTCATGTCGTACAGCTTATATGGATCTCCGATAACATCCCGCTTTTAAGCAACACGAGGGCTCTTTTGGAATAGACATAATAATTTTGAACCGTGATTAGATGACGAAAACTACCCCTGAGTCTGCTATTCCCTGTCGAAACTTCCGCACCACACCAGCATGTAATTAAATTCCACATATGCCACGGGTAAGTATGTACACTTTTTCAAATTTTAATAAACCTGTTTGGTGCTTTGCGTCCTCCTCGCGTTACTGGTCGATTCTTTTCCCCTCTGGCTCTTTAATGTCTTAACCCATATTTTTCCACATTAAGAAAAAATTAATATTTTTCCAAAAAAATTCTATCACAGACTAATGACGCATCAAGCAAAAGTATAGAGTTAAAAAACTTAAGAAAACTTTATCGTTTGTCTTTTTGCAAGCTGTCCAATATATAGGACGATGGTACAATCCACTACTACATGCTTTGCAGTCAAGCATCTTGGTTTACATGAAATGGTAATAAACATTCAAAGCAAAGTCCTAAATTACATTTTTGGCAAGTAGTTAAGTGTTTTCTTGTACAATTTTTAAGCGGTCATTGGCGTTGTTTTCCATTTACTAGAAAGGGTTCACTTTGGAATTTGAAGTAATCTGGAATTTTTTTTTTTTCGAATGCCCAAACTCGTTCTTGCAACATTGCGAGGTACACACAATCCCAGGTAAGCTATTGTAAAATATCGAAGAAATTGGAGGAGTTCTACAACTTGTTCTGGAGGAAACGTTTTTAATGTTTCTAAACCAGTGATGTCCCAAATGTATTTTTTTAATAATGGTCAATACCACTTTTTTCTTGCATGGATGAAAAATATGTTTTTATGAGATTGTCCAACAAATCTACACCATTTTTGTACAAATTACACGAAACAACACACAATGGTATGTCTATTTTCTGCTTTCTACCCTTCATTCTTCTTTCTACTTTTTTAACGCCACTTTTGTCGTCAAAATTGGTGATCAATGAAACATCTCTATTGTCAATCCATCGAACAGCTGCAATTTTATTAAAGGGCATTTTGATATTCTATTTTCCTTAACTATTCCCGTAGCAAAGAAACGTTTGCTTCTGAGAGACCAAAAAGATCACACGACGTAAAAATGTTATCCTTATAAATTTTGTGGTTTGCAGGAGTTTCAACAAAAGACAGCCAATTTTCAACGACTGGTTGGGCTAATGATTTCTTTTCTTTCTTTTCATAGTCATACCACATTTGTTACCATATTTGCTTTACTGCCTGATATCCTTAGATGTGTCCAAGTTTTATGGGTTTTCCTTTCATCTACAGTTTGCATCCATTCCAAAATAGAGGACTATTCTTTCATCATTATGTAAATGTTCAGAAAATATACTAAACTGTTAAAAAACTTTATTCAACAATTTCTAATTTGAACGTACTTTCTAATAGCTATCTGAATCAATAGCAGTATTGTCATTGAAGTATAAATAACTCTTGATATCTAAGTATCGCTTTCTTGACATTGACTAACAAGCGTTATTCCAGTATCAGAAGCATTTCCCCAGTACATTTTTTCTCTGGGTAAAATGTAACATCCGCTATAAAAATAATTCCCAAAACTTGTTAAAGTTCATCGAATTTTAGACAAAAATCGTGAGTATTTTTCAGTCAAGCATGCTTGTTACCTTCTACCATAGCTGGACAATTACATTTTCAGCCATCATCTCGAGAAGTTTCAAGTTGATTTTCCTGAAATCATATACGTAAAATAATTAGGAGCTGATGAAAATTTTGGTGCACAATTAGTCGATGTAGGTGTTGAAACATATTCAGCAGCATCTTTTTTCCTTTAGAATTTCAATTGTTCCATCTGTTTCTACTTGAATCTTTTCGTCAAAAGCAGCATGCCCATGTTCAATGCTGCTGCGGACATCATCAACTTTTTAATCATCAGTGACAATTTCTGGAACATGTGGTGATATTATAATTTAAAAATCACTACCGTCATATTCATCGTCCAGTGGCATTAAATACTCAAAAGCTACTTCAGTTAAAAACTTCCGACTCATTTCCAATACTGTTCTGGAAGGAGCAGATGTGAAATCAGATCACACCTCGAACAGTAGTATTGTTTTCCCTACAAAAGATAGCGTCAGCACGTGACTAAAACTCTCGACCAAAGAAACAGAACAAATATATTACTCAAGACACACCTACAGGTACATGTTCCAAGCAAACTAGATGTTATTGAGTTTTGCGATAAGTAAAACAAAGATATTCTAATCTTTTTCCCGAAATTTCAAACGCCTTTGTATGGGTGTGCATAGTAGGGTATTTTACTATCGTCATATATATAGTCATATACCTAAAATCTTTGTAAAACCAGTTTGAATATAGCTTTTTGTTTGCAAATTTTACTCAGAAATAACATATAAAATATGCCATGAATAAATTTGAAAAAAGAAATTGTATTTTTTCCTCATAATTATTTAAAAGAAAAATATAATTCTTGTCAAATAAGGTAGCAAAAATTAGCCAAATTCAAAATTCTTAAAAAATTTAAAAATGATCAAAATTGAATTTAAAAAGATAGTAAATAGCACTTATCAATCTTAAAATATACTTTAGAAGCGGAATATAAATTAAAAATGCCATATAGGCTATGAAAATTCGACAAATCTGAACTGTCCTATACATAGGACGATGGTAAAATACGGGTTAAACCCAGTAGGGTAGGATGAGTGGGTTGGGTTGTGCGCAACACACCAGCGAGAGGACTTTTGACCTATGACGTCAGATTTAGTGCACACCACGTCCCGTTTAGAAGACACATGAGGTCTATGTTGGGAAGACCTCGTAATTGTGAGTCAGATGACAAAGATTTAAAAAAATCGAAAGAAAAAACAAAAATGTAAAAGACATTAAAAGCAACAGAATTAACGACATAAAGCCAAGGAAAAAGAATCCAAATGGAAAAACGTCATCGGAGGCCACTTCTCCATTATGGATTATAATTGGAATAGGTTTTTTTGTCGAGGAAAATTACTTTAAGGTCTAAATTAGAATTATCCTCTGTAACCAGAACCTATCCCAGAAATTGGAAAAAAGGAAAAACAAAGGAAAAACATTTCACAATAAAAAAATCAAAAACAGTCTTTACCAGTAAATTCTACTTGTTGTCATCAAGGCAGAAAAACAGACGTTAGTCAAAACAAAGGATGTTTTGTGTAAAGTCATGAGTACCATCTAGTGAGAGACCCACTAACTAAAAAAACTAAGAGCATTTTATGATTTTGTGATTTTTTAATTTTTATATATTTTTTATATAATTTTATAATTTTTATATTGTTTCTTTATATTTATAATTATTTGTTTTAATTTTTTTATTTTTATATTCACTGGGTGGCCTTAAGTTTTAAGTAGAAAAGTTATTAACAGAATAAAGGAAGTATTTATAGAGAATTGAAATGTAAATATCCCCCCCCTCTATTTCTCATTTCACCTCTATTTTGGTGAAATTTACTCTGCCTGGCGCCTGCGCAAAATCGAGGAGGGTTTCGGAATCCGAGAATTATCTACCCAGATAGCACGTAAGTTTGCAGCGAGTTTGATTTTGACTTGATATTAGCTTGTCATAGCAAATTTGACGCGTCAAATTTGAAACGAACTTGTAGAAAATTCGTCGTGACAACTAGCGCCACCTTCCTTGCATTGCAAGTCTGCTGCAAGTTCAACATGACAAATAGCGCCACCTCCTTTGCAATGCAAATTTGCAAAACAAGCTTGATGTAAAGATAGCACAAAGAGATAATTATCTTTGTCTGAGTTTAAAAAAAACACATCCGATTTTTAATAGCATCTCCTAGACCGTCCGTCTTTTCATTAATTCAATAAATCAATGATAATTTGTAAAAAAAATTAACTTTTTTATAAAAAAAAAATTTGAAACATTTTCCATCTTTTTACTAAAAGTTTTTACTTTAAAGAAAACTATATCGCCTTTTTCTTAATGTTGAAATTTTAACATTTATAAACAAAATTAAACCTAAAAAGCAGTCAATGTTGAAAAATAATAACTTATACATTTTGTCCCATTTTAAAGTAATTACTTTTGAACTCTAATTTCATAATTTATTCTACTAGCAAAACGTAGTTATTAGCGAAAATCGCTTTCTCTTTGACTTCAAATCATATTCTCAACTCAAAAAATTAATGAAATCAAGAAAATAGTTGAAAATAAATAGTATACGAATCGAATCGAACGATGTATTAGCGAAATCTATCTTCTCCTCTCGTCGTCGAGCTGGCGGAGTGGTATCGACGTCTGGCTACTAAGCGGTAGGTCGCGAGTTCTATCCCGGTTTGTGTTCCTACTCTGTTTTTGCTATAATTTGCAATGAGTTTGCACGGCAAGCTTGCTGCAAGTTCGTTCCATGGTGACTTCGAAGCTTTCTTTAATTTGCTGCAAGCTTGCACTCTTGTCATGACAAATTTATGGCAGGCTTGCACTCTTGTCACGACAAATTTGTGGCAAGCTTGCACTCTTGTCATGACAAATTTATGCCAGGCTTGCACTCTTGTCACGACAAATTTGTGGCAAGCTTGCACTCTTGTCATGACAAATTTGTGGCATGCTTGCTGCAAACTAAAATTGCTATCTGGGTATATATATAAAGAGAGAGAATGGAGGAAGTGAGTTTGCTGGTTCCAGAGGGAGGACCGCAATGTAAACGTTGAAGATGAATTTTTTAACGTTTTTTATTTTTGTCGTAGTTTATTGTATTGTGTCCCATTTCTCCAGAAAGTTAAATAAAAAATATTGGGACTAAAGATAAAGTCTTTATTCCGTTTCTCCGATAACATTTAGCTCATTTAGAAAACTAGTAAAACAGAAATAAACGAACACTTACACTCACTAAAAGCTAATTAAATTTGAATTAATTCAGGCCCGGTTCTGCCGGTCGTGGAAGCGCAGAGGTGGCCCCAAACAGAGGTCTTTCAATAAATCGCAGACTATGAGCGGGGCTTTTGTGTCGAATGTCTGTAACTTACTTGAAAAATAAAGGGCATGTGACAACACTTCAAATATGGCAGTGCTGTGTCAATTAAAAGTTTTTCCAGTGTTCTCTGCATATTTATACAATATTTGTTATTGTTGACACGAAAAGTAAACTTATCCGCCAGCGAATTTTGTCCTGTTAACGTTCTTGAATCGGCGCAAACATTTTAACTCTTTATTTTCACATACATTCACACTTGTTGCAATCTTACATTGTCTTTAGTACGTTGCGATATGTAGAGAAAGTTGCGATGAAAACTCAGATTTCACTCTTAGGTCAAACTCTTAATTTTGTCTATTTTTATAAGTTGACCGTCTTCTGGAATCGATTACTTTATTATTACTTTCAGCAACGACGGTAAGTTCGATTTTCACTGAAATTTTTTTTGTACTTCATTACGCACTGATAGGGCCGGCCCGAGGGTGTTACGAACAATGCCAGAGCACAAGGCCCCGCGCAGCTGACTTATTTTGCAAAATGGAGACAGGTTACATTAATTTATTTTGCGAAACCAAACAGGCTTTGCCTTCCAGGCTCCTTAGACCTTGTAAGTTTTGGGCAACCTTTCCCCAACTTTTAAAAACCAGATATATTTTAATGATTTTAATTAAATCTTTATATAAGCAGTTTTAAAGTAACATAGATCATTACAAGCTGAAGTAATAAAACATATAATTCCGTGTCACATTCAAGAGACTTGTTTTCAGTATCTTGCTTTTAAAAAAGATCGTAATTTTAGGCTAAATTGTAAACAAAGTTACAAAACGTTTTTTAACACAGCCTAAATATTCTAACTAACAGACTAATGACTTGTAGTCAGTCAGCCAACTGCGAAAAAAATCACACCACAGTGATTTGTTTGCAAATTTAAAAAAAATACCTAAAAATATTGTTCCGAAATTTAAACGATATTGGATCTTAATTTCAATAAATTCTAGTGCATGGCTTTTATAAATTAAATGAAAGCTCAAAATTAGATTATTCTGTAAATGCAGCAAAAAAATTTAGGAGCCTCTAAACTCGAGGGGCCCATAGACAGTCGCCTATTTAATAATCACAGCCTGACAGTTACCATATAGCTGCATATGAATTGAGAAGCTAGACTCATATAGCAGAGGATACATTCTGATTTAGGAATCGCTTCACACAAACGATGAATCAATCTTCATTAGGCTACAATATGCAAAGGGTTCATCCAACACGGTAGTGCATCAAAGCTACTCGCACTATTCAGTTGTAACTTGTCTCATTGCAAATACTATAGTAGAAGCTTATCGTAAGCACTGACCTAGGAAAATAATGCTCTTCTGTCAATTCACACACAAACATTGAAAGCAATTTCTTCTTTAATTGTCGGTTAAATGCTCATTCACCTATTGTGAAAACCAGGATAAAATTCGTATCACGTTTTTAAGTTATATAAGATTTCTATCATCTTCTGCTACACTATTACTTATGTATATTTTTATATTTTATAGTATATGTTAGGACTACAGATCCAAGATGTGTTTACGCTAAAATATGATTTTCTTTTTATAAACTTTATTTCATTTCAAATTTGTGAGAAAAAAAATTTAACACTCATTTACTATCTATAAATATACAGTTTTAACGTAGGACTACGTTCCTCTCACTGGGGTCTCGGGAAGGAATTTGATTCACACGCCAAAACGCCACAGAAAACGTTGTATGGGTGATCCGCTGTATCTCGGTAACTGCATATGTTAAAAACATAACTAATGTCTTATTTTAGAGATAATAGGCAACAACAAAATTTACAAAACAAAAAATCGGAATTGTAGTTCAGTGACTACTGAGTCGCAAAGTTGAGCAAAAATTCGCATGAATTGGTGACGTTATCCTCTATATCCCGTTAACTACATATGTTACAAACATAAATAATGTCTTATGTTAGGGATAAATGGTAAAAACAGAAGTTACAAAAAAATAATTGAAAATCGGAAAAGAGTCACGCGGGTAAAGTAGTCCTACGCCTTTAACATCAGCGGCTGTTTGAAAAAGACAGCCTCCCGTCATTTTTTAAAAATATTTTATAGTACATGTAATAGGACTACAGATCCATGATGTGTTTACGCTAAATAATTTTTCGTTTTTAAACTTTATTTCATTTCGCATTTGTGAGCGAAAATTTTACACTCGTTTATAATGCAGAAATATACAGTTTTTTTAACTTTATATATAGGACAGAAAGTATCCACTATTTATTTTTGATTAGATGCTCGAGAAGAAATAAAATATTCACATGCCCAAATCCTTTCTTCTTTCGGTAGGTGATGGTACGGATTGTGAGAATATAAGTTTATGGGATTGAAGCCTTTTCATAATTAGCATACACAGAATCCGTCTGAATGCTTTTTTTCAGACAGTGTCCCTATTATCGGCAAATCCTCTACAAAGCATGCAATTCCATTTCCACTTTTCTTGTATAAACAAGGCACTGCAAAGAAGTCATAATATTATCAAATGTAACTATCCGCTTTCGGCGACCAGTTTTTCGCCCGTAATATTGATGGTCTGTGGCCATGCTTGGAATTTGGCTTTATAAATTGGCGGTTTTAGAGCCTGACAGACTCTACCGAAGATTTATTTTGCGATATATCTCGAAAATGAAACGTGGTAGGCTGCAGATGAGCATAGATGACATATCTATGGGCCATAAGCCTATATATGAAACAAAAATTGTCGAAATCGGTACGGTGGTTGGCGCTGGGGGACTCTGTCAAGATTTTTCCCGATAAAGAACGTACAGTGGGGTGGAGGCTTTTCGATTTTTCTCGAAAATGGAAGGTGGTGGAGGACAGGCGACCATTGATAATATATCTAGAGGTCATAACATTTCATATGAATTAAAAATTTCGAATTGAGTCCAGTGGTCGGGGTTTGGAGACTGTCTCATTGTTTGGCAATTTATTTTGAATAGATAGATCTTCAGTTTAAATATAAAATTATAGAAAAATTTATAGATAATTTAAAGTAATAATTTTACTTACATAACGCTAGAAATATTTCTCTTTATTATTACGGAATGAATGAGAAACAATGCTTGCGAAAAGCGAATCAACTCAACTTAAGAAGTTCCGTAATTCGGAAAGGATGTTAATCTAAAATCTTATAGTCAGATCAAACGGAAACAGATTTATTATTGCAGTATCTGCTTAACAACTGCACAGAACATAAAGCTACCTTTATTGCCTTTAAATTACTTTTGAAAGCTCAGCTGTAATATGAAGGTTCATTTAATGCGATTCGTGTTAAAGAATGCCATTCAATTTTTTAAAAATATAATTAATAAAAGACGATTAGTATTCAGTCAACGGTGACAGAAGTTCCAAAATACTAGAATTGATTGTGCTAATCACGCTTGCGTGATGTTTTGATGAAGATCTTTCAGAAAAAGACGAATAAGTTTTATTTATAATTGAATAGTCCCATTGCATTAACATTATAGATTAGAACTCAAGAAATTTGTGATTTATTTTATTTTGCCAAGTACCTCGCTTGTCCTCCATTGTTCATTTCTGTTTAAAAGTCAAGAACTGTCAAGGATCTTTTAGAAACTTTACTAGAAATGAATATAAATAAAAAAGTATTTTAAAACATGCTTAAGAGTACATTACAAACTAAAAAGTATAAAATAATTTTTTTTTATCAAAACGCTTTACTTGAGAAAAATCTTTTAATAGCGCTAGACTCTGATAGAAATACTCTAAGCAAATCTGAATTGCAAAAACATTTGTAATGTGCTTTAATTTTTAACTAGTTGTTCGCCGGTAATATTAATGGCCTAGTGGCTATGCTTACAACTTGGCGAAATAAATTGGCGATTTGGCGGTTGTAGAGGCTGAGAGACTCTGCCAAAGTTTTATTTTGCGATATATATCGAAAATGGAGCAGGGGGTGGCAGACGACCATTGACGACATATCTAGAGACCATAAGATTTCATATGATATAAAATTGCGGAAATCAACACAGTAGTTGGGGCTGAAGGTTTTGCCTTCGATAAAATTTTATAATGAATAGATAAATGTAATTTTCTATTTATTATAAGAATATATATTAAAAAATGTTATTTATTAATATATTTTATATAATAATATAGATATTTTATAGAATAAAATTTCAAATATATAGATAAATGTTAAGGATTTTTTATCCTTAAGATACCAATCATGACCTAATTTATCTATAGTATTGCTTTCAATTTCTTTCAATTTACAATTTTGTTTAGATGTTCAGGGCCTTGATTTTTTTTAAAAAAAATGTTTTTTTAGTTTATAGTGCATAAATAAAAGTTTTTTTTTTAAATTTGATATTATCTTTCACGTTTCAGCATTTAATACTTTTTATAATTCATCATTATCAATATTATGTAATCTTAAAATCAATCTTTTTTAAATTCAACTCACGTCACTTACATGGAATCGAAATTTAAATAAAATGATTTTTGAAATTTCAGGATAAGTCTGAGCAAACCAATTCAGACATAAAAAATAAGGCCAAATATTTGAATAAAATTATCTTAAATTAAGTATAAAGTCTCAGGAAATTATATGACAGAATGTTCTCTAGTTTAAATCAGGAGTGGCGTTAGAGTCAGAGGAGAGGCGTTAGAGAGGGGGCACAGTCTGCCAGATGGGGGTACCACCTGCTGTTCAAGAGGAGGGGCATAATGACGATCTTCTTAAATTTTTGGCAGATCTTTGTTTATCTACTAGTTGAATAGCCCGTTGCGCGAACGGGATACAAAATTTGCCCCTAAAGGGGGGAGCACAGCATCCCGAGAGGAGCCATGGCCTCCCGGAACTCCCACTGGCGCCATCCCTAGCTAAAGTTGAAGAGTTTGGCTCTTTATTCATTATTTTTCCGCATTATTATTATTTTTCTTTCCCATAGGAACTGATTGAAGTTTGATAATTTTATCTACAGAAAAGGGTATCCCAGATATTGTTCAATTTCTGTCGGTTAAACAAATTTACAAATAATTTTAAAACTTTCAGTTTTTTATTTAAATTTAAAGAACTTATAAATACGTATTACCTAAGCAATTCGATTATCCATTAGAATTTTGGCAATTTGTTAGCAATCTATCAATGAAAAATCGTTTTCAGACGATTAATGAATTTTTGCCTAAATTAATAATAAATATATACTTAATATTTCGAAACAACAATGTGAAATATCGATACAATTTTAAATTCTTATTTTAATTAGCAAAAAAAAGTTAATTTCCTAATCCGTTTCTGTTAAAGGGTGATAAATTTAGAAAAGAATGATATCAAATATATACTCTTTATATATCGAGAATAGATTTATTCTCTCATCTTTAATTCCAGTGTTACAAAAGTCGTCTGGTGGGTGTATGTGAATGTAGTCCAAACAACAGGATAATAAAAAATAATAATGACTCTTTATTTCACGGAATATTCAAGGAAACAAAATGTAGCACAGGTAGCAAAACTAATCATCACTTCTATAAATTCATAACACAAGTAGGTAGAACACCATCGCATGCACCTGCGCATGTAACCGTTACAGTTAAACACGAGTAGAGAGCAGATAACTAATAAAAATCAGCCACAACATTTTCAGTAGCGCTCAGCGTATATTAGTGCACCAGCTTGCACTGTAACCAGAATTCCAAAGAGACTGACTCACTTGATGAGTTATCGGTATTTATATCTTTTTCGATTGTAAGCGTTTTCATATTATGCCTGACAAAAGCATGACTGCAACATAATTATTGTATATCAGTGTATGATAGCAGGTAAGTGGCAACAGTAAGATGTGTGCTACTTTGAATTTGATTTTTAGAAATAGTCTAGTGAGAGAGACGATGACGAGAAGTGTTAAGTACGGTACGATTGAACGGAGTTACGTTGTATGCAGTTACGAAGTGAAATGGTTGTGCTTAATAAATGTTGTTTTGTTTTAAAAGAAGTCTTATGAATGTCAATCGAGAAGCCAACACGATAGCATGTGGCGTCCCTTAGAAATCTCTCGAAGGATCTTGATATTTTCGCTTCTAGTAAAGATAGAGCCATAATTCTTGTATTTTCTTGAAGAAGCTTTGTTTTATCGCCAAGTCGCTAAATTTATCTCAAAGTCGCCAAAATGGGCGCCAATGCCGGGGTTTATTGGCTTGATTTCCAGTACAACCTCTGTAAAACTCTCTTTCTTGCCATAAGATTAGCATGTTCGGGAAACATTTTTACAGCTTCTTAAGAATATAATCTGGAAGTACAATAATTTCTTTTGATGTATCTTGTTACTATCATTTCTTTGTTTTCACATTTTCTAAGAATATTCTTAACCAACAGTACTACTGACTTGGCTAAACTGCATTTAAACTCTAAATAGCTTAACTTTAAATAAATTTAGAAATCTGTGAAGTGGGTTATTAGACATCGTCAAATATGAATCACGATACTCACTACATAAGTAACTTCATAAAATAACAATGTGAAAATAACACTTCATACATATCACATATTTTCTGAAATTATGTGTCAAATATGTGCCACGAAGTTTCAACTTCTTTTGCGTCATATTTTGCAAGCGAATCATTTGATTTGAAGTGTCTTGTGATGTTGATTCGTTTTCTTTCAGAGAAGAATTCTACCGTGAAGAATGAAAAATGCAGTAGGATATTGTCTTCGGAAACTCTGCATCCACATCAGCATTTCCGTTTTGGTAAATGCAGAATTGGGATTGTATGGCGATTTATTCATGAATTCGAAAGTTCCTAAAACGCGCGAGCGGCGATGAAGCCCTTTTGAAGTAGATAACAAAGCTATTGTTGCAATTAACAATTCTAACATTCCAGTTAATTTATGGTATTAAGCTATCAACTGCATAGATTGAAACTCTCCTAAATAAACCACAAAAGAGTTCATTTATTTCGATTCATTTATAAAGCTGTTTAATCACGGATAATTCTATAGGTTAAAATGGTCCGCAAACATTAACCTTTTACTTTGGTAATTCAGAATACAACTAATGATTGCTATTTGTATAACTGTTAAGCTATTGACTTTAGTCTTTTTTATTAAAGTTATACTTTTTTATACTTTTTATAGTATTTTTTTATAAACGTTCATAGTATGTAATGCATGAAAATGTTTAATGTTCATTTTTAAGCATAAACATAAAACATTAAAAGTATAATTTGACGATTTCTGTATACTTATAAAGAAAAAATGACTATCAGTCACTTTAACACCTAAAAATAAGCTTAAAATATTAGTTCTAAAGGCTTATTAAAAATTGAGTTAATTTTTTAAGACATGAATTTTTAAATTTATTTTTAAGACAGTTATTACAAATCTATATATATAATTCGGTTCTATGTTAGGTGCTATTTTGTGAACCGAGAGAATTGTTTGCCACCGTGAGGTGTTATTCTTACAGGATTTGGTCAGTTATACATTTCTTTCTCGTAATTAAAGCAGATGATACTCAAACTTAACAGAATAAATCCAAATGTAAGAATTCAGTTCACAAAAGATGCAAGCAGCACGAGAAAAGAAGTAATAAAATTTAAAATTAATAAAAAAAGAATATTTTTAGAATTAGCTACAGTATCACAGAAGTATTAGTATAAATCTTAGAATAAGCATTTTTGGAATTCGTAGAAAAGTTATAAGATATTAGACAGTCATTTAAAATTAAAATACCTCCTTTGATTTCTGGGCATTATTAGAACGTGCATGTCTTTAAAAAAAACGCAGTTTTTTTTTATTTATTTTGTTGCGTTTTTGGTGCTGTCTGCACGTGGCGATGACATTTCCGACCCCGCGCTACTTTACGATTCCGAATTGTCTTCAAGCAAGTTAACCCTCTCACACCGAGCGAGGTGATCCCGGGCGGTCTAAAAATTTCCTCTTAAAAGCGACGAAGGCCGGTCTGAGGCGGTTGGCTCCTTTTGAGGATAGGTGAGGTTAGAAGATAAGCGCGGTAGGGGGTCCAATTATTCTCACCAACCAAATCCTATTTCCATGGGCCTTAAAGGAAGGTTATAGCAAGGTTGTGGTGTGGTGGGGGTTAATGACCACCCAGGTTGGGAGAGTCCAATTCATGTCGTATCATCTCAAACATGCCCGGTTTTAAAGGGAATAGAAGAAAAATTCGCCTCGGGTTTAAAGAGTTAAACCTGAAAAAATTTTTTAACTCGGTGATGAAGCATATGTATCTGTATATGTGAGAAAAAGTTTGAAATAAAGAAAACCGTTGCCTTACGATTGTGTTTTAACAAAATGCCTGGGTAGTTAGTTATTCAAGAGAGACACCATGCCTTGCCATTACAAATATCTTTGCAAAGGCTTCCTACGCGCAAAAAAAAAAAAAAATGAAATACGGACCGTCATACATCGTAAATACAGAATTTGTTTATCCTGAAAAAACGCATGATATACTTCATGCTGTCCCTCTTGGAGGCATCCCGAGTACATTGATGAGAAGCAGCCGGAAAATAAGCGGGATCTCGCTTCTCTGGTGGGTATAATAATGCCTGGGGCTTGCCCTCTGCCGGTGATACTTCGTGTCTTCTACGAGAGGGGTTGGGCCCTTGGCCGGTGATCTCTACTAGGACTTCGGCGTCAGCACTAGAGCTGTTGCAACGACCGTCACTCAGATGCAGCGCAAGGCTTTACGTCAGGTCGGAGTGATTTACTTTCAGAAGGACTGAAGGACATTATTTTACGATTCATGGGAAAATAAATCCACCTCGGAGTTTTAAAAATAGATATTTCCAGATGCGGGCTATGAATGGATCAGAAATAAAAGATTGAATTGCTGGTTGTGGCTAGGATGTCACTTATTACAAATATACAATTTTTATTTGTATTTATTATAACGAAAGAAAATTTACTGCAAATTTATTGGGTGGCTAAAATTCTAATCGGTGTAGCATATCTAGCCAAGTCCATACGTCAAAGACTCATGATAAAGGAGGATTATTACTCTGTTGGTGAAAGCAATAAGGTACGCTTAGGTAGCACTTGAAATTAATGACTGACTTAGATGCTGTTCATGGGGATAGGTTGTCTTCTTGGAGGACTTTTTGGTGGAGGGGGAACTGACCTACATTTGTGTTTCGCTTAGAGGAAAAACGGACACCTTTCAGTCTGTCTGATTCCAGGAGGCAATTTGATAGTCCATCAGTTTTTAACTCTGGTTGAGAGTTAAAGATTCAAACCAAAAATTCCTCAGCCAGGATTCTCAGGCTAATGAGCCATTAATTGTTCTTATTTTTTTATGATTATTCTTTTGAATTCTATTCTTCAAACCTTCGTACATAACATCGATGATGAGCTATATAATTTGAAAGTCACTGGTTTCAACTGTAGCTTTCCTATGATCTGGCCTGTAGATATTTATTGCCTTTGAAGTAAAAATGAGTTATTCATCTATTTTATTCCCTAATCGTGCCATCAGATGATCGTGAAGGCTCAAAAATGGCTTCCATCTTGAAAATTGAAGCTTTTCAGCGCAGCGCTTAAAAGAAGTAAACTGAATAAGTTACCACTCTACTCTCTGCAATTACTTATTCCTCTTACAGCATTCCTTTTGAAAAGGAATGTCTCCAATGATCTGGCCAGTAGATATTAAT
>BGPR01000200.1:220563-244023 GCA_013235015.1 Araneus ventricosus
ATAAAATATTTAATATCTTTCGTGTACAAAGAACTTGTTTAAAGAGAATACTCGTCTTATGCGTATATTAATAGCAAATATCTTAGTAAGCTCGACGACGCTTTAGACATGAGATTATATCATCATTCATTTGAAACCAATTCTTCAAAAAGAAAAGTGCCAAGTTAGCAGAGATAAAGAATAAAATATTTATTATCTTTCGCGTACAAAGAACTTGTGGAAAGAGAATGTTCGTCTTATGCCTCGTCGTATATTATTAATAAATATCTTAGTAAGCTGGACGATGCTTTAGACATGGGATTATGTCTTCCTTCATTTGAAACCAATTCTACAAAGCTCAGCTCCATAAAGCAAGCTACAGAATAGAATTGAAATTTTGTTCCATTTGAATACTTGATTATCACTATGAGTAGTTGTCAGCTTTTGATTATTAATTAATGTGAAATTGTTTCGATGCCGTTTTCATTAGATCGCACGAGGAACTAATTCCGTTACAAAAAATGGAATAAAATGACAAAAAAAAATCTTATAAATCTTCATACTTTAAAATTCTACTTATTAAATTAATTCGTCGTTTGACTTAAAAGCTATAACATTATAACTTCTAAGCTAAGCTCATAATAATATTCATAAAAACTAATTTTCGCGGAGGGATAGATGGGGGGGATATAACCGCAGGGGCACTCAAAATTTGATTAAAGGATTGGAATTTTGTACATTTGTGTATTCTGGATGAAAATACAGTATATAAATATTGTATATAAAAATGAATTCGTCGTTTGTCTTAAAAGCTGTAACAATATAACGTCTAAACTAAGCCCATAATATTTTAAATAAAAACTACTTTTCGCGGAGGGATGATTGGGATTTTATGACCGCAGGGGGCACTCAAAAAATGAATTGGAGGATTGAAACTTTGTATATTTGGGTATTCTCTATGAAAAGACACTATATAAATATTTTCAGAACATAATTATCAGCCAATAAATAATAAGATTAAATTTTAATTTCGGACAAGTGCTTCACATGATTGTGAGCTTGAAAAATTATAGATATCATAATTAAAAAGTGGAAAATAATCAAACTAAAAATTTCTTTCGTTTAATTCACTAATAATAATGTGTTTTTAAAAACATTTTTTTATTAATTTTTGTTTCTTTCAAATACGAATAATTCTCGCTGCTTTTCTCTGATTTAACTGCAAACTGTCGCATATATTTTTTATATATTACTTTTTCTTTAGTATAATTTAATTCTGACATACTAATTATAATAAAATTTTTTTTACATATTACATTTTACTGGTTTTTTGCATACATGCTTGCACAAAAGTCTCTTAGGTTGTTAGGACTGTTCCTTTATTGAAGCTATTAATATTTAACATTGAATATCTCTTTTCAATTCAAGTGTAGTAAAATACGTTTAAAATTAAGTCTAATACCAGGTTGCCATCTATTTCTCAAAAGAGCAGTTGCAAAACTTCTCTACTTAAACATAATTCATTTTGAAAAATTACTGTTGTAATTATAATATTTTCATCCAAAGACCATTTCATTAATGTCAGAGCTGCTATGATTAATTAAACTTCCTATGTGAGAGGAGTAAGTAAGTTAAATGATTCTTTAGCTGTAGTTAGCATTAAAGTTTCTGCCCACAAATATACCAAGGAATCCATAATCAGGAAAATATCCGAATAAATAAACTAAATAATAATTAATTCGAAATAATCTTACCTTTTTCCATACTATTGCTGATTGCGCAGATATATTTAGCTTATCGTTAAAGATTTGGTATTTTTTCAATTTTACTGAACATATAGATTTTATTTTCTTCTAATCAATGTTACTACGCTATTAATTTTTATTTTGCGAGTTAGACTAAATATGAAGCATTATGTAAAATATAGATTTTGGCGATAGATACAGAAAACTTTTCCCTTATTTTTATAGTATTTCAAAGTTAAGGTACCTCTTTTGAATGTTGTGGAATCACTTATTCTTGTCTTCCAGCATTATCGATGAAATTTGTCATCAGACATGCGGTTATACAAAGAATCAGGAAGGTAAACGATCTACAGCGTGATTGCACAAATCCATAGGCTAGATGGGAGGTTAATAAAACATTCATTATTTAAATAATAATGTGTTAAAACCCCATTCACAAGAGAGAATAAATACGCTGATATTACATCTGTGCCTACATTCTCTCTGTGAAAAGAGTTTAAGGCTTCTGTTTAGAAGAGTCATGCAATATTATAAAGCATCGTTTGCATAACGGAAAATGAGAGTCTTCATAGCGCTGTAAAACAACCTTGAGGCAACTTCAAGACTTTCTTAACGAAAATGTGTTACAACAGACTTTAACAATTGTTTAGAAGCCTGTGTTGCATTCTTAATTTTTTGCGCAACAGATTTCAAAATGTAGAATTCTTTATGATTTTAGCTCGTTTTTAAGATGCGGTAACAAATTTCACAATGCTTATTTAACAATATTCCATAAAATTGTAACTTCAAAAATGTAATCTGTATCTTGCTTATTGTGACAAGTATTACTATAAGCTGGTATCGTACCTCCATTCATCAACAAAGCACAAATAAATTTTTTATCCATATAAAGTTTATTAAAATATGAAACGTAGTTTACATGTGGAAGTATGCTCCTTATTTGTTTTCCGTCGTGGAATTTTTCTAGTTTTAAAATTTGTTTCGGAAATCTTCCGCTTCGTTAAAATTATAAACTGATCTTCTCGGAACTTTCCCTCTTGTGTTAAGAGAGCGCAGTATGACCAAATATGGCGACTGTGACATAAAACTACACAACACAATTCCTGTATTACGCACTTTTACTTTGACGTTATTAGATTGCAGATCTCTGCAATTTACTCAATTTTGCCTTTCAGATATAAATTACTAAAGTTATACATAAAAGTCTATAGAAGAAGTCAAATCATTAATTTAAATTAAACACTTTAAGGACACTTTAAAACAAGTGTCAACAATATATAATAATGAAGTTAACTTCTGTTTTGCACTCCATTAATTATGCGTCTCGAACAATTAATACTTTCAATATTTAAATAAAGAGCAGGTGGGCAAATTTGCATGAATTACTGAGACAATTATGTGTTAAATATTCGTAAAGTTGTGAAGACCGAAAATGACAGTATGGAAAGTATGTTAATCTCTTATGCATTGAATCTTGCAGTATGTTTTTGACGATAAATGGTTTAAAGAATATATAATAACATCTGAAAATCTTATAAAAATGTCCTTAATTAGTTGCCTCATGTTTATTTATGGAGCGGGTTTCCTACTTAAAGAGGTTAGTTTTGTTCTTTCAAAAGTAGTTTCTTTGCAAATGTTTTACTAAAATTTCTATCAACTATCCAGGCTAGTCTTAAACATGTAAATTCAAAATTAACCACCTGATTTTATCTGTTTTCGCCTTGAAAAAATTTCGGAGTGATAAAAATTATCATAGTATTAGGAAGATGGTTTATTTTTACATACTGACACTTTTTAAAAAAATATGGCTATAAAAATTCAATCTAAAAAGAAGGCTTTAAACTAAATATTTTGATCAGATATTAGGAAAAGATTCGATGAATTCCTAGAATTACACAAGCTACTTCTAGAAACGTTCGGAAATTTAAAAATTGTTCTTATTTTGTGAACTTTTTAATTGAAATTTATATTTGAAAATGATTGTTTTAGGCAGAATATTATAAACCCTCTTCTGCCCATCTGTAGCCTAATCTTTATTAGCACAAGATATTGTGCGATATCTCAACGATGTAGTTCGGTATTCTCAATTTGAATTTGAGTTTAAGGGATCTATACCTTTGTACTCTTTACCAGAATTATTCGAAAACTGACAGACAGAATTGCGCTTAGCAAACAACAGTTGGCAGTGGTTTATCTGTTTTTTCCCCCTTCAATCGAAATGTGGACCGTTACCCACTGGAAGTACTACAGGAAAGAAACCTAGCAACCTATCCCATATATAGGAGCTAAGTCAGACTTATAACTCAGGTACTCTCTATATGTGTTCCTGGTACTTTAAAGATATCACCTTACAATGCTTTGAAGATATTGTAGCAATATTATACTGCATCTTGTGATAATATAGGTGCATTTTAAAACCAAACTATAGCTGAGGAATTTGAATTTGAGTTGGGGAGGTTCTATCCCGTCTGTATTCTTAACATGAATTATTCGAAAGTTGATCTGTTGTTTTACTTCCAAGCGAAAAGTGGGTCTCCTGAAATTCCTGCAGGAAAGCAACTATCCGACATATAGGAGCTAAGTCAGACTTCTAACTCGGGTACTCTCTAGGTCTCCGCGTCCTTTCGACATACAGAAGCTGTCACACTTACCTATCATCACAAATCTTTGGTTCATGGACTTGGATAATTACGCCAAATCAAATGTGATTAGTGAACGATATCCAGTCCCTGTTTTAGAGGGCCGTCTTATCCATTGGGCAGTAGCACCATTCATCCAAAGGCGTTTATTTTTCCTATCTAGCAGGCAGATACTGAATTACACTCTACTAGTCAAGAAAAAAAAGTAACAGTCATAATGGCGCGTTGCAACTGTTGAATGCTCTGCTTCTCTGAATATTTATTTGTTTAAAGACGTCAACTCTCTAATGTTCGTTTGATTTTAAACTGTCCTTACTTAAAAATGGTTACAGTGATAAAAACTATATTTCGTCCAGCTTATTATACGTTTACTGAGAATTCATACCCTATCAAACAATAAAGATTTACTCCAATAATTGCGGGCTTCAATTTAGTTTTTTTATAACATCCACACTCGGGGTAAAACCGGGTACGCTAAGTGGCGTAAGACCTGGACAGTCAGTATTGATGATTCCTCCGATGACGACGATAACACATCAGACGTTGATTGTTTATGTTTTAATGATATATTTTCTAATTTAAATAAAGAAGAAGGATTTATCCAATGTAACACTGTCTTAGCTATGCCCAGGAAAGCTGCAGTGGCGCGTAGGAAGAAAACAACTTCTTTACATTTGAATTTTGTAACTAATATTCTTACATGGCCATATAAAATAAAAATGATTGCAACTCTTCCACTGAAAACCAAATTTTCTTAATTTCCCAGAACTATAGCATTTGTACCAGGTTAATTAGGTAAAAAAACCGGGTAGTTTGACTTTTTTTATAATAAAATCATTGATAAAAAAGTAATGAAACAGTGACTTTTCTGGAAAGATAAATAGTACGCCGATAAACAATAAATATTTTAATAAAATTTGACAAACTCTATGTCGAACATTTTAGCTCCAACATTCCTTCGAACCTTAGCTACCCGGTTTCACCACACTTTCTCGCAGTGATATTTCTAATTTTGAACCAAACAATTCATTTAAATATAATTTTAAATATGTTAAAGTAAAGATATTATCAGGGTTGGAAATAGACAGCTATGGATTTTGTGTTGTTACATGAACATTCGTTTCATTTCAAAAAATATTCAAAGATATACAATCAAGGAGAAAATCCTAAATTACGCGTGTAATAGAAGTTGTCTACTTTACGGAAGCTTACTTTCAAAATCCTATTTTGAATATGCGCTGATTTGTAAAACTGTAGGACGTTAATCAGCAATCAGCCATTTTTTTTCTGCTGTTCAATTATTTTATTGGGAAGTTAATTTCATTGGAGCATTGACTCTCAAATTCCTAGTAACGGTTGGGATGAGACGCCAAATTATTCTAGCCCAGGGCCCTCAAATTTAGTATAAGGCGGCCTTTTCTTTAAATCTGTCTGAATTTAAAACCGATTTCTGGTGAATATAGTTTTTTAAAGTACATTATTTATTAATGAATGCATTAAGATATCTCACATAAATATTTGGATATTTAAAAAACATGTCAGAGAGTGTCTGTTGCATATAATACTTTCTTTTCGCCAGATGTCTTCAATTTCCAAAAAAAAAAAAAAAAAAATTCAGAAATTGAGAATATTTTGCTGTGTTTCAAACAAAATAATTCTATTTAAATATCCCATTTTTAGGAATTCTTTATATCGTTATGTCTCTCGATATAATGTAAAAAATTAATGATTCAACATAAATATCCAAATTAGAATTATCTAGAATATGACAAAACATATATATAACACTAGTTGTGTGTCACGTCGTTGCACGGGCTATCTCGAATAATGCGTCGTTCGCTGGTGGAGAGAAGAAGCGTGATCACGTGAGGCCTCGGGATGCATATTTTTTCGTATGCTCGCATCAGTCTTTTTTCCAACAAATATATTCACTTACTTTCCCCAACAGACGTAAATATTCTTTCAAATCTAGAACTTTTATTACTTTATTTTCATATGCCCGAACTCGGTTTATTTTTTCTTCAAATATTGTCACTAACTTTCCCCAAAAAACGTAAATCTCCTTTAAATCATATATTGCTTAGTTAAAATTTTTAAATCCTGCCATTTAATTACCTTATAGCTAATAACACAGCCTTTCTCGGGATCCACATTTTTTCATATGGCCGCCTTTGTTTTTCCCCTACAAATATTGTCACTAAGCTTCCCAACAGACGTAAATCTGTTTTGAATCCTCTCTTGTTGGATTAAAACTTTCAATTCTAGCCTTTTTACAATATGGTTACGTTAAAACAGTATGGTTTGAATGAATATGCGAAAATTCCTATGTTTATAAATTAAAACAGGTTAGCATAATATTTGTTTTGTAAAAGAAAAAATAACACGAAATAAAAAGCAGAAAAGATAAACGATTTTAATAGTACACCAAACTGATAAATTAAACACCATAAACATATATTTTCATCTTGTCCATATTTGAATAATAATAAAAAAATGAATAAATATTAAAAATGAAATGAAAAATGGATAAAATGAATAAATATTTTATCCAACAAATGTTAATGTTGAAAAATGAAACACCGTACGAAAAAAAGCAGGAAAACGATTTTTTTCTGATATTTATAAATCAAAACTCCAAAACGCGGAATCTCCATAAAAAAGAAAAAAATATATCCTTCTATACAGACTAGATGCAAGAACAACCGATGTGGCAGATAGTTATAGAAGCTGCCGATAAATAGCGGCAAAATATTTCATTCAATAACATGTTGCCACATAGTTATAGGAGCAACCGATAGATAGCGGCATAATATTTCATTTATTTGATACTTTTTAATTAATATCTTTTTAACTAATTGCAATTTTGGAATTTAAATGGTCGAAATGGATTCCATTGAATATTTCCAATCTTTTGGTACTTTCAGCTCGCTTCAGAATTCAGTGGTCCGTGAGAAGATAGCCGGACATAGATACATACTACGAATTTTAATAGTGTTGACTACTGCTAAGTTATAAAAAGAACAACGCATTCTGAAAAGCCATATCATTTTTTTATTATCTTTTATTTATTTGTTTATTTAGTTATTTAGAGCTCATAAGACTCAATTCTAATTAAATAAATAAATACTTAAAAACGAGAGTTGGAACTGATCAGCAAATATGTATTCACTGACATCCCAAATGCAGGGAAGGGATTTTCAGAATCAGTATGTCATTGTCGAAGACAACTATGCTTTGGTGTCATGTTACACGTGAAATGCAATTAAAGTGTTCTGTAAATTATTCTTCAGAGGAAATTGCTGTCTCCTTTTAATTTAAGCACACTTTATAAATGAAATTCAGACGTGATATCGACATAAAAGGTTCTTAAAAAATAGGATAAAATTTTCTTCGTTTCTTGCAGTTACATTATTTTTAATTGCCACATTAATCTAGTATTTAACGCTATAAAATCAAAATATAAACGCTGCTGAAATTTATAATCCAATTAAACTCTATTTTTTCAATTTACACTATTTTTGAATAGTTTTTTTCCCTGAACGATGACAAAAACAAACGAAAAAATAAGAAACGGTTTTTTCCATGTGGAATGCATAAAATGTGAGTTTTCCTGTAAGTTTCGAATGCTCGCTTAGTAATTTAAGAAGAAAAAGAAAAATATATATCATTTGGAATTTAATTATTTAGAGAACGTTCCAAATAACTAAATTTTGTCACTGATCCAATTTTTTTTATCTTTTCTTTGTCGATACAATTAAAACTTAAAAGTAACACAAAGAAAAACAAAATTAGAGATGGAGCACTCGGTTTTGAACAACAAGTGGGAAAAGAAAATTGAATATGCAAAGCACATTTTTGTATCTTCTTTTTATTTGTTTCTTTATCTATTTTTTTAATCGAACTATCTCGGCAGAAACAGCAAAAAACTAATGAACTCAAAATATCTGTAGAATTAAAAGGTTGTTAAATGTCAGACGCATATCACAGGAAAAAAAATCCAGCAAATACTAAATTTTTGAAGTCAGTAATAAAAATCTATCAAGTTCCAAACCATTTTTTTCGAGTGAACTTTCTTCTATGACATTTTCTTCCACATCTAGGATTTTTTTCAAATGTTTCTGAATTAGAGTGCTTCTATTTTTAATTCCTTACACGTTTATTTGTCAAAATCTATTTTCATGTTTCAAATGTTTCATTCAGGAAACTTTTTGCTTCCTTCTTAAATTATTACTAAAATAACCTTATTGGGATATGTTTGGTATTTATCGACTCGGAGTTTGAAAGAAAAATCCATGCTGTTAATTTAGCCATAATTTTAGCCATTTTAATACTATTTTGAATTGAAGAATATTTATATAATTACGGAAAATAAACATTTGCAGTGCTGTTCACAATTTTTAGAAAGGACTATTGAAATTTCATCTTTTGTTCATAAAGTTTAAAAACTTGATTTTTTTGCTATGCTGTTATTTCCTATTACCTTATGCCATCTTTCCATAAATGCATATAAGTTTTAGTTATTTCTTAAAATATCACTATTTCTTGAAAATAACTTTTGTTTCAGACAGTATATTTTAGTATTTCATAATTATTCAAACGGATGGTGAC
The DNA here is from genome assembly GCA_013235015.1 of Araneus ventricosus. Taxonomy (NCBI): domain Eukaryota; kingdom Metazoa; phylum Arthropoda; class Arachnida; order Araneae; family Araneidae; genus Araneus; species Araneus ventricosus. The sequence goes on from BGPR01000200.1 coordinate 229,535, forward strand.
GAAGATTATTTTTAAGATTTTGTTTTCAAGGATTTGTTTGTATTTTTGTAAATTTTATAAATTTTATGAGATTAATTTATTTGGTAATTGTTTTTGGTTTGAAAACCAGTAGTCAAGACAACAGTGAAGCCGAAGAGTTTAGAGATTTCTATTAATCTTCGACACCACAACACTGAAGGTCGAAATGATGGGGAAACATATGAAAACCTCGAAAAAATTATCGCATTCGGGTAACTACTATTTGTGCAAGAAGTATAGAACGAAAGGATCCACCGGTAACATGAGGAAACGAGGCAGAAAGCTTCTTAAACAAGTGCAATAGAAGACTATGATTGTTACAAAAAAAGAACGATTTAACGTCAAGAGAATCTCTCCTCAGAACGTAATTAGAGCCGGAGTAGTGCAGGGGTCCAAGGTTGGACCTATTCTGTTCAACATCTTCGTTAACGACATACCCAGCCCCAGGAACTGCCAGACCCAACGTTGTCTGTTCGCCGACGACATTGCCGTTATGAGCACCGGTACCTCGCAAACCATTATGGAAGATCTCAATACTTATCTGACCCAGCTGGGCAAATGGTTGATTCAGTGGAAAATAAAGGTAAACACCGACAAATGCCAGGCTGTCTACTTTACGAGGCGAAGAAGTAAGCCGAACCCCCCCCCCTATGCTCTATCGACGGCCCATCCCATGGAATAACAGCACCAAGAACTTGGGAGTAACACTTGACAAAAAATTAACATACAAAGATCATATTGAAAATATCCGGAATAAATACAACGGAGTAAAGGCCCATCTCTACCCCCTTATGGGACGTAAGGCAAAGATCTCTCTGAGGTATACACTTTTGCTATACAAGGCATTGCTCAGGCCAGTCATTAGCTACGCTTCTCCCGTCTGGGGAGCAGCGGCGAAAACTCATATACAAAAACTTGAAACCCTACAGAACTCTACTCTCCGTATGATCACTGACGCACTTTGGTTCATCCGCAACAAAAATATCCTCCACGACCTCAAAGTTCCCACTATTAAAGATTTCTTCAGTAAATTAGCAATTAACTTTTTTAATCAAATAGATAACCAACTAACCCCGCTATTAGGTCTATCCCCACATACGATCCCACGATTCCCCAGAAAAAGCGACGACCTCGCACTCTTCTCTTACAGGACAACAGTAGGTAGCATAGAGTCAACAATCCAGAGCAGCAGGCCTACCAGAGTTGCAACTACATCATAAGGTTGACCGGTCCTTGTCAGGACCATCTCGGGAAACCTTGGGACAAACGCCAGCCGAAACGCTGATGAAGGCGTAAAACCCGCTTTCCAGACTCACCCCCCCCACAAGAGCATGACGTTCTTAATGAAGCTAGACAGCCAGACAAAAAGCAGGTACCCCCTTATTCATATCTTTATTTGCATATCCATAGTTAATTATTTTTGTCCCTTCTCTTTTCCCTTTTATGCCTTATTTTTCTTTTTCCATGTATGAATGGCCGGATGAATGCACAGAGTAAAAGGTGAATGAATGAATGCATGAATGAGTTACTTAGGTAATTTCAACAGCTAAGATTATTTCCCTTTCATCTGCACGGAATCACTAACTTTCTCTCAATATTAGATCAAAGCATCATTAGGATTAATCCATACTTCAACTCATTATGATCGAAGATTGTGGCCCATCGAGGCCGTGTGCTTCGCCCACGTACAATCGTCACTGGCTGGCTTTAACGTCAAGAAATAGATAGTGTAAGACTTGAAATTGAAATGTGTCAACTCTAACAGTTCACCATCGAATAAAGAACTAAGGGTTGATCAGCTGCATCCAAAGAAAAAAACGATACATCTCAGAACAAAACATGGTAAAGCGCTTAACCTTTGCAAAAAACCATCTTTCGAAACACTCACAACTCTGGGACAGTGTTTTATCGTGAGAAAAAAAACTTTGGAACAAAAATGTGTAAAGGAGTGTAGTGATGGTCAGATGAGGCATCAAATATATGAATACCTTACAGACGTTATAGTATGTACAGAAAAACAATAAACAAAAGAGCCACAGAAATCAATAATGCAAACAATTAATCTGTTGCGCGCAAACGCAGCAGCATCCAAGAAAATTGCAATGACAAAGATACAAAATTTATAGACAGAAAACCAAACTTTAAAAATAGAACACAATGAAATTAAAGAAATAAGATTGAAAGGTTAAGTTGTATTAACGTCCCGTTTTGAAGCGACACGAGGGCTATTTAGGGACGGACCTCGTAATTTTGAACCGCGGTCGGATGACGAGGACGACACCTGAGCTGGCACCCCCCTCTCCAAACTTCCGCGACACACCAACTGAAGGACGTTTGGCCACTACGTATGATTTAGCGTGCAACAGGCCCCATACGCGGCGGATCTTCAGTGGAATCGGGTTTCGAGCCTGCGACCCTCCGGTCCCGAGGTCGAGACCTTACCACTAGGCCACCGCGGCCTAATATTGGAAGAACAAAGGAATACGAATCCAAATGTTCCTTTATCTTATTTCTTCAATTTTGTTCTATTTTTAAAGTTTGGTTTTCTGTCTATTAATTTTGCATCTTTGTCATTGCAATTTTCCTGGATGCTGCTGCGTTTGCGGGCAACAGATTAATTGTTTGCATTATTGTTTTTCTGCGTCTCTTTTGTTTATTTTTTTCTGTACATTCTCTAGTATATTTTGTATTTTATTGGAAGTTGCTGCATTTTAGCGCCATTCTGTTTAATGCAAAGTTTAATGGTTTTTTAGAATCTCTTTAAAAAGTTTCATATGTTTTTATTCATTTAATTGTATTTTTTACAAACATTAAAACATGGAGATAACAATGTAATGGTATGTGGATAATTTTCCTTTAAAGGTGTTAGTAAAATTATGATGATGACGGTAAAATGACTGGAAGTATATACACCGATGTACTGTCCCAAAGTCTGAAGAAATTCATCACAAAATATCGAGTGTGCCGATGCATTGCAACAGGATAATGACTCAAAACACTTTAAAGATTGCCAAAGATTATTTCTCAAAAAACAAGTTAAGGTACTAGAGTGGCCACTGCAAAACCCAGACCTTGACCCCCATCTGAAATTTATGGTCGGTTTTTAATCAGAAATTGGCTTTTGAAAAGAGGAAAAATAAAAATCAAATTTTTTGAGACGATCGAAGGTGAATGGCGCAATATGAACCAGAAGAAACGGTAGAAAGTGGGTGATAGCATGAATCAAAGACTAAAAGCAGTTATTGAGGCCAAAGGAGGTCCAGCTAAGCTATAAACAAGGGTATTTCATTTTAAAAATTTGTTATGTTAACTTTTTGTTGTAAATTTTTGATCGTTCAAATAATTTTGAACAACACATAATTCAGAGTTACGAGAAAATGTTCCTATTCTAACTTATTATGCGATAAAGTTTAAATTATTTTATACTTTTTCTAATGAATAAGATTGAAAGAATATTAAAATTAATATATTTGAAATATAATTAAAAATATTTTCTATAATAACAAGTGTAAATATTTTCATTAACGTTTTAATAATTTTGAAAAACACTTTAATACACACCTGCTCAAAAAAATAGCAACAAAGACAAAACTCGGAATAATGAAAAACCATTTAATGGATATGCGTTAAAGATGTACACGAGGTAAGTGTGGCATTACTAGACCACATATCAAACCATAAAGCAAAGACAAAGAAAAACACATATATTACGTCCATCGCGGTGCGGCATCCCAAATTGGGAGGCAGAATTATGGTATGTGGCAGAATGTGCAATGGGAACCAGACGCTAATAACGGGTATGATACCCTCTAGCTGGTATGCATGCTTGACAACGGCGAAGCATCCTGGCAATAGTGTCGTTGATCGCTTGTTGTGGCAATAACGCCCATTCCTGTAGTAAGGCTTGTTGAAGCTCGTGGATAGTGCCTGGCGGCACACTGCGACCTACAATCCATCTTCCCAACATGTCCCACACATGCTCTATGGGATTCAGGTCCTTTGATTTAGCAGGCCACGCCATCTGTGGAATGGTTTCACTCTCCAGATAACCGCGCTTCAATCGTGGTCTATGCGGGCGGGCGTTATCGTATCCATAAATATCTCGTCGGTACCCATTGCAGCGTTAAAAGGCCGCACAAGAGGGTATAGGATTTCGTCGCGATATCGGAAATAATACTGACTCTGTAATACTGACAATGTGAAATGTTGAATACTCACTTGAGCGACTATGCAATTAAAAAATAAACTAATTATTATACAAATTTTTATGTAATTTAGAAATTTGTAAATTAAGAATAAATCTCTACACGTGAAAATAAAGTTAATATTTTTTTTCAACAAATTAGCTTATTCAATAAGCTAACTTATCCAAAGATAAATTCTTCCTTTTTTTCTTTTAATTGACAAGCTTACTTAATAGGAAAAAGTATCTTTATTATAAAAGATTTTTCTGGTTAAATGTTGTTAGATTAATATAGTAAACTTGAATTTAAAATCTCAAATTTAGAACACATGATCATTAATCTTATTTAAATTGGTTAAAATAGTTTAATAGTAAAATGAAATAAATTATCATGTTGAAATAATGATGAAGAAAATTTCTGGAGAACTTCCTGATAAGAATTGTTTCCTGAAAATTAATGGCATATTTCTATTTAGTTACTTCGATATAGTTAAAAGTATATGAAAATAACTAAAGAAATTCGTTTCAATTAGCTGAAATTAAACTTCTAATTAAAAGTTAGAATAGATGTATTAGTGAACAATTTGCATTTAAACAATGATAATTTACATTTTTATTACCTTCGGAATATTTACATTTTTTCTAAATATAAGAATCTTAAGTTCTAAAAATAAGATACTGAATTCGAACGATTTCGCAGAAATAAATCAAAGTAAAATTAAAATATATTGGATTTACTCTAGTTTATCACATATAAAAGGAAAATGACATTTAATTAATAATACAGTAACAATTCAACACGTAATAGCATTTTTATTAAATAGATTTATAATTGCAAGTTTCAATTGGTTTGTTCGTTCTTTAATTATTTAAATACGTGTTATTGGTTTTGAGAATAAGTCAACAAATTTAACATTTTGTGTTTATTAATTATTACAATTTTGTGTTTATTTATTATTAAATCAAACAGATATGAACAGTTATATTTTTATTTCAATTCCATAATTGCAGCATATTTAAGATAATAAACGTCATTTTTTAAAGAAGTTTTTCTTATTTGTCGACGTCTCAAGTGATTATAAATGATAGAAATACTTATGCAGTTTTTGTTATATTTTACCTAAGATAAGAAAGAATAACATCTTAATATTCTTATAAATTCTAAAGCTGAAATACAATTATTTCAAAAATGTCATTGCATTTGCCTCTAAGAAAAAATTATCTATTTTTATTGTTGTCATATTTTCATTATTTATTATCTTCTAAGATAATTGGTCAAAGAAATTTAGATTGTCATTGGAAATTCTATAATTAGATATTTCCGAGTGTTTCTTCACTTGGGAACAAAGATCATAATGTAATATAGGGTTTGAAAATTAGTTCTTTCCATTCCAAACAGTATCATAGAAATTACATATCATAGAAAGATCAAATTTAACGTAAGATCAAAAGTGAATAAATTTTTCGAAAAATTTTTTTAAAGCTACAGACGAAAAATTCTTCGTCAATTGATTAATTTTGAAGCTACTGTTGGTCTATTCAGGGAGTTATTGCTCTTAAACTGCGATCAGATGACTTGGATGCATAAATGATCCGTATTCCTCTTCAGACTTCCACATCTCACCAGTGGTTGGATATTTTATGCATTTAACTTGGCCTTGGCCGGGTTGTACGCTACCTCTGTAGTGGAATGAAGCCTTCAACCCACTACTCACTCACACATAACGTTCCTTAAACATCGATAGATTATCGGTACTATCGAAGCCAAGTCGATAGTATCAGCTTTTCGTAACTATCGACTGAAACAATCGATAGTATCGACTTTCTCAAAACTATCGATAGTATCGACTTTCTCAAAACTATCGATAGTATCGACTTTCTCAAAACTATCGATAGTATCGACTTTCTCAAAACTATCGATAGTTTTCAACCGGGCAATACTATCGATAGGCGCATTTTCAGTCGATAGTTTTATAACTATCGATAGGCGCATTTTCAGTCGATAGTTTTATAACTATCGATAGGCGCATTTTCAGTCGATAGTTTTATAACTATCGATAGTTTCAAAACTATCGACTGGAACTATCGATAAGCTATCGGCTGGAAGAACACCTATCGATAGTATTGCCGGGGAAAAAACTATCGATAGTTGGACTATCGATGTTTAAGAAATACTACTCTCGTAGATAGTGAGAGTCTTTTATTAGGCATAGTTTACGATAAGAACTGGAATAATTTTCATTAATAAAAACTCAAATTAAAACAAACTCTACCCAGCATTCAGCCTCACAAGAAATATAATATATTACACGCATTTCAGTTCAATATAAAATAAAAACTAACAAAAGTTAAATGAAATAACTGAATGTTTGAAAGGAATTATTAAAAAGAATTTCAAATCAGATCTGCTCATAAATAACTATTAACATATAAAATATTTTGAAGTGGTGAGATTTAAATAAAAATGTTGATTACATATTAAACTAGAAACATAATAAACTGAATATTATATGATGATAATATATAGGAAGAGTTAATGAGAAACGTCATATTTCAAACTTAATTCTTTTAAGTTACAGTATATATTTACTATAACATGTACTCCTCGAAAATTCAATAGTTTATGAGATTCAGAAAGTATGATATATTTCTAGACTAAAAGTTATTTGCATTTCAATCCAGAAGTCTGCGGGAATTTTCGCTGTTGGAAATTTCGAAATAAAAGTGCGCATTTGCAGAATCGTTATTCTCTGTTCCTCCATTTTCTTTTAAAGAATTAACTGTCGATGACGCTGAAAAATTCCATGAAATCTTTCTTTGATTCTATTCCTATTTTGTTCTGTCAACTCCGTGTGTTTCATTTGATTATTTAGAATTCCAGTCTTAATACTTATAAGCTGTAATGTATTATTTTATTTATTTACGTTTGGATAACAGTAATATTTTGTGCAGTTTTACAATATAAAAGGATTCAATTTCAGAAATAACGCGTGGAAAATTTTCATTGAAAAAACTCTCTAATACCTTCTTACAATAACTCGAGATAATGAAAAGATTTCACAGTTAGATTGTAAAATTTTGTAATTAAATGTGGATTTTTTTTCTTATTCTGTTCATTAAAGAAAGTATATTAAGATCTCAAATTAAAATATATCAGTTGCGTATAAAGTGTACTGATGTAACATGTTTCTTCAAGAAAAATTAGTAGAATTGATGTTTTGAACAAAACTTTTAGTTACATATAAAATTAATTTTTGTAGCCAAACTCCATATCTCTACTAATAATAAAGATGAATGTCTGTCTGTCTGTTGGCTGTCTACAAAAATGATCGCTGTTCTTAGAGCTACCAAATTTGGTACAGATATACTTTGGATGGTAGTAATGTTACCTCGAAGCCATTTTTTTTTACAATTTTTTATTCAAATTTTAGTTATAGTTATTTAAAAATTAAACAAATTTTGACCGATTTCGGCCAAATTTTCGTGAATAATTACCGAAAGAACTATCGCATGAAAATGATTTTTATACCACTTTAAAGTGCAAACAATGTGAGTAAAGTGCAAGTTGAAAAAATAAAAATGACTTTTTATTAATATATCATAAGAAAACTTCATTTCACATTTTGTATCCATATTTGTTATTAATTTTCTTCCTACCGCAAACCTTATAGTCATTTGAGAAATTCAGACTGATATTCAAACATAAATTTTCTAACTTCCTAACAGACAAAGATTAATAAAAGTACGTGCACTTTTAAATATCTCATTTAAAAATTAAATTTTCAGAGAATGTATGTTATGTAAAATGCAGTAAAAATAATTTTCAAATTCATTAAATTTAATTAGAATTGTTCTTAGAAACACGTTTTTATCAGTGTACTCAAAAGTTGAAATATTTTATTTAAAATGTTTTCTACTTTTTATTTTTAATTTCTAATTCAATATAATAAATATTATGGAATCTTGCAATAATTTTTTCTCAAATCCTCTACTAAGTGGTACCACAAATTGGGTTCCATAATATGCACCAAAAACGATTTCCAAACTAAATAAATTTAATTAGCGTACATTTTTATTAACGTACTAAAATAAAATATTTTCATTTAAATTAATTTTTAATTTTTAGTCTTTAATTTATATTTCATTGTTATAAATATTTTGGAATCTTGTAAAAATTTAGATTTATCGATTATCTGATAATTAAGATCTGGAAATATTAAAATAGTACATATTGATCTAGAACGCGCAAATGTTTAAAATTTATCAACTCTAGCTCATTAGAAGGCGAATAAAACATCGATAACAAAATTCATTCTTTACAAATTTGATACAAGTGAACTTAAATAAAAATCCTAAGTAAAAAAAATAGCAAAAAGCCTTTTAAAAAATGAGATTTTACAGGTATTTTCAAGGTTTCTACAGGGACTTTGAAGGAAAATGAAAACTGCATGTTTCCTTCAGGAAAATGTATAGTTTATTTAAAGGATTCATGCAGGCTTTTTAAAGCTTCTAAATTACCTTTCAGGTATTCTGAAGGTCTCTACATGTATTTTAAAGGAAAATAAAAACTGCAGATTTCCTTCAGGAAATGTACAGTTTATTAAAGGTTTCATGCAGGCTTTTTAAGACTTCTAAATTATCCTTAACGAATTTTGAAGATCTCTGCAGGAATTTTAAAGGAAAATAAAAGCTGCATGTTTCCTTCGAGAAATGTACAAATTTTTTAAGGTTTTATACATGTTTTTTCAACAAGTTTATAGACTTCAATTTACCTTCAATGACGTAGCATATTTTTTTAAAAGCAGATTTTACTTCAGGTATTTTGAAGAAAAATGAAAAATGCTTTTGATTCATGAAATATAAATGTTTTTTTTTATTTTATTTGGGTTTCATACAGTTTTATATAATATGGTTTCTAATTCGGATTCAAACACCTTGAAATAGGACTGGATAGAGAGGAGAGGGAAGGGGAGAGAACTAGGGTTTAATATATGAAAAAGATATATTTGAAGAAAAATGTAACTTTTAAAATTTTTCGAAAAAAACTCAATTTCATGCGATTAAGATTCAAGCATTTTCCATATGAAACAAGATGATAAAAAATAATAAACATAATAAATTCTTCTTTTCAGTGTAATGCAAATCTTGATTTACTTTTGAATAAAAAAAAATATTTAAAAAAGATTCTTTATAAAGTCATATAAATATATACATCGTTTCGTAAGAAAATTGACAAATTAAAAAAAAAAACCTTTTTGTTTAAAACAAAGAAATAAACGAAAAAAAATATTTATGTGTGAAATATCATATTAAACATTATAAAAAATATTTTAAAAATATTAAGCATTATAAAAATATTAAAGAAAGAAAGAAACTTTTCGGAAATAATTTTCTACCGCTTGTCCATGCATGGTCTAACTGTTTAGACATGTAGCCTGTTGTCACTCAGATAAGCTAACTTTAAAACACATTACGTGTTCTGGCAATAGTTGATTTTTGAACCACTAGATGGCGCTACTAGAGGGTGAAGTTAAAACTTAAATAGATTATTTTACACCACGTTTTCGAAGACCTGTCGGGTATAGGAGATAGCGCACTTGCCTGCCAACTCTATTAAGGCGGGCTCGATCCCCGATTCGGAAGAATTTGAAGTTTTGTCGTATAAGTAAGTCCGATTAAAAAGCAGTTCATTAAATTAATAATTAAGCCTTGATTAATTATGATTCCTAATTAATTGACATTCGAGAGACGATGAAAATATCTATGATAACCTCAAAAGAAAGGGGATGGAAAAAAGGGGGGGGGACTTAACTGTAGATACAGGGTGTTTTTTTTATCTGCAGGTATTTTTCATAAAAGCATGCAGGTAAGACGCAGGATTTTTTTCATCTGAAAAAAAGTCAGCAAAAAATCTTCAGGAAAATTGCAGGTATTTCGGACAGAAATATGAAGGGAAGATGCAGGTTTTTTTTGTCCCAAATACCTGCAGTTTTCCTGGAGGTTTTTTAAAGGTTTTTTTGCTGACTTTTTTACTTGGGTGATACATTAATGCCTAGCGTTCCTTTACAGGAACCCTTCTAAAATTTATCATAAATTCACAGGAATTATCTTTCAACATAAATTTTACAAAAATGTATTTTAAAGCATTCATTTCTTCTATATTCAGTGGATGGCAGCACTCAAGCGTTCGGTTGATAATCTAGTCCTTTTTATTTTGAAGTCAGACTTGGGAAAATATTTTTTCGCCATGTTAAAAAGAAAAACGTAAGTTTTCACATTTATTTATCCATTAATTTACTTGAATTTAAAAAATATCTGAGAAAATACAATTGTGAGATTTCTTTTTAGTAAATTTCAATTAATTTTATATTTTTTTATATTTATTAATTTTATATTTTTATATTTTAATTAATTTTTAATTTTATATTTATATTTTCGCTTCGTATTACGTCCCTAACCATTTCAAGTTCACTACATGTTTCGTTTTGAAAAATTCTTTATTTCAAAAATGAGTATTAGGCATGCAGCTGTTCATAAATATGTAAAGGAAAAATAATTAGCATTTTTTATTTTCAAGAAATTCGTGGTTTCACAGTGAAACTAATGAACGATAAAGGGCTATTTTTCCTCCGAATAAGTTAGCATCGAAATGCAATTTAAATTATGCATTTAATTTATAAGCATATGTGAGTATTCAGGATATTCAACCTTCATAAAATTCAATATTACTTTCGAAGATTCAATTAAAAAAATATCAATTTGTGCAACAGCACTCATCATTTAGTTTCTCTTGGAGATCAAAAGCAATTTAGCTCTTGCAATGCTGATATTTTTCTAAATACTAATGGTATTGAACTGGAATTTTTTTATAAGTTGCCCCAGATATCTTGCTCTTAAGTTATGAAAAAACATTTTCGCTTGGTTTCGACATGTAAAAAAATGCTCAATGTGTGGTTTCACTGTGAAACCAAGGAACGCGAAAGGGCTAAGCAGGAAAGCTATGCTAAGGGGACACTAGAACCCAAATTTTTCAGTAATTTTTTTGTAATTTTCCAGTTGATTCCACGACATGTAACATTGTTATGCAAATTATTAATTGAAAAATGCGACTTGGGCATTAATAGGTTAATGGTAAATTTCTGAAATTGGGTAAAATCACACTTACCTCTAACTCACCATCGAAGCATCTGAGAAATATATGGAGCCTAATATTTAAACAAAGCTGAGATCGTTTTCCATTCAGCAAAAACTAATGATTGGAAACGGCTTTCAGAATTATCAGAAGAAATCTTCAAAATTAAATTTTAAGAAAGATTTTAAACTTGTAAAGAAAATAATACTACAAATGTTAATTTTAATAAATACAAAAAAATTCATTAAGATATCTATAAAACACCCATAACAACCAAGAAGAATTCATTAACTGCTTTATAAGTTATATTAAAATAAGTCCAGCAAATGTTACAAATGTTATCTTTCTGTTCTCTTAAGCTAAACTAAGCCCTTAACATTATTAATGAAAACGTTTTTGCATAGACGGATGGTTGGTGGTTATGGGGGATGATATGCCAATAGGGGGTACGCGAACATATAAAACTTAATCAAGGGGTACGCGAGGGAATAATCGTTCGGATCTCCTGAGAAAGACCATTCATTTCGCCAGGACACGGTATAATTTTTTTATACAAAATAACAATTTTGTAGTTGTTAGAATAGTCAATTTTGACGCGTTTTCGCGGGCGGAATGTTTGAACCGCTCTTTTCTCCTTATTTATAGGACAGAATGTTGGGCATGTGTCACGTTACCTCACTTCTTTCCGCCAGGAAATGATGCATTTTTGGAGATAGCCCGTACAACGCCGGACTACGCAGTTAGCAAACAAAGCTGAGATCGTTTTCCATTTAGCAGAAACTAATGAAGGGCAACGGGTTTCAGAATTATCAGAAGAAATAATCAAAAATGAAATTTTAAGAAAGATTTTAAACTTGTAAGAGAAAATAATACTACAAATGTTAGTTTTAATAAATACAAAAAAAATCCTTTCAGATATCTATAAAACACCCATAACAACCAAAAAGAATTCATTAGCTGCCTTAATTAGATTTATTAGTATCTTCATGTTAACGAGACAATAATTATAAACAAGAAGAATATACAAAAGCTGTTTCATTTTCAGAATTGTCTCGAATTTTATTTCCCCGTTATAGTCAGAGAACAGAAAATTTCATTACGTTGCTAATTACATTGTCTTTAACCATAAAACAATGATTACTATTACCCCAGAGGGAAGTTCCTCATTTTCCAAACTATCTTAATGAGAATATTTAAATTAAATTATTCTAACTGTTATACGAATGGTTTAAATTGTCGCTGATGTTTTATCACGTTAACTAATTTCCGAAACAGAAACTTGTATTAGATTGCTATAACTGGTAAGAAATGTAATGTGCATTTATTGTTGCAATGAAGTTATTTATTCTGTAAGGTTTGATTCCTATTTGCCGCATATTTGTATGACTTTGCAAAGCAAAGACTAATGTGGAAAAGGTATCATCAAAAGTTTTTATATGCATGGTTTTCCCTAAAATATATACACATTTTGAATAACGTATCCGTAAAGAAATAATAACATATATCTAAATTCCATAACTTAAATTAATAAATACAAATGTAAATACATGGGAGCGATTGGTATCTTCATGGTTCTAATTATATAATGCATTAATAATTCATATTAAACTATTAAATATATTTTTTATTTAAATATATTTAATAGTTTTCATAAAATAAGGCTTAATCAGTCGACACAACTACCAATGCACGACAAATGATAATCCATACTTGACAGCGAAATAATATGCAAACTTCTCAGATGTTACCAGTGTAGAACAATATGTTAGGGGCTGGTCACAACACAACAAAATAAAAATGCTTCATGAAATATAGTCAAGAAATGGTTGAAAATAAAGAATGGTACAGTAAAACTTCTTTAAGCGGCCACCCTTGCTTAGCGGTCACAATTGACAACTGGTACTTTTGTTTGGAACGGGATTATTCGTGATACATAATGTTAAAATAATCCCTCGGAATGGTCACTCAAACTCCTCCAGGCGACAGCGTTAGCACCCGTGCTGATTCAATGAAATACATTCCTTTCGTCTATCTTTTAAGTCTGAACCATTTATGAAGAGAAAAGGCAGGAAAAAGGACCAAAAAATTCATACACTGAAAAACAAAACCAGAAATCAGATCAACATTAATCATTCCTTTCCTAGTGTGAATAGAAAAGTGATATTCGGTCTCTACCACGGATGGGCATTTAAGGGTTCATTTGTACCTTTCAGGTGCTGATTTAGACTGTGGCAAAGAAGCTCTTTATATGGGTTACAACCATCCGCAAATGAAGCTTTCATCTCAACCAACTTGGGAAAAAAATAGGTGATATTATTGCTCGTTACTCAACAGCTACTGACAAAACGATTAGAGATTTATTCCCCAATTTAAAAAAAAAAAGAAAAAGCAGTGAAATGAAGATCGAATCAAGCTAAGATTGTATATTTTAGAAAAATATGATCAAGTAACTTCGTTTGGATGATTCTTAAAATTCAGCGAATTAGGACTTGTTTAAATTCGCGTTTTGTATTTCCAAACATAAAACCCCTGTAGAGCGCCAACTACTCTGAGCGGCCAATTTTCGATAGAACGGAGGGTGGCCTCTGTAGAGGGGTTTCATTGCATTTCCATTAGATGGAGCCCTCAACATTACCATCATGATGAGAGGAATTTTAGAGACTAGGCGCTTAGGAAGAAGATATAGCATTGAACCACCCTACTCACTGGATCTCACCCGATGCTTGAAGTTTTGATGAGATACACGAAGCATAATGTGTTAGTCATTGAAAACTGAGGATGGAATACCAATGGCCATCACGGACCTCGGCCAACCCTGCATGTCCCATCATCGGAGTGGAGATTACTCAGCTTGACGTCATTGCTATAACCATTAGAGAAGAGGGAATCCGCTTACTTACCCGTTGGTTTCTCATCCACGTACTCATGGTGCCCTCTGGTGGGAAATAATTTTTATAATCACAAAGAATCCCCCCGGCCCTGCAGTTTAGGCATCCCGGGTTTTCAATGAAGACCAGCCGACGACGATAATATCACCTGTTGTGTGACCGACGCAAAATACCCCCCATTACGAGCAGCTAAGGCGCCTTCCTCCCCCCCCCCCCAACTACAGAGGTAGGACCGTTCATCGGAGATGGACCCTAAGAGCCACACCAC
>BGPR01000200.1:244048-286468 GCA_013235015.1 Araneus ventricosus
ACACCACCTTTTATTATTCCATCGAAAGCTATTCCATTCCCTACCAGATTTCTGAGCATGATAAGAGATACATGGTGGTTACCTTCTGACACATAACGATTCGTTGCTGCATATGAGAAACTGTATTGTTGCACAAATAATCAAGAAGTAACGTTAATTGATTCGTCTTTGTTTACTTTGTCACATATATTGAATTAGTTCGGATTTAATCTTCATATTATTTTAACTATGTACTCCGCAGTCTGATGTAGTTATTGTTTACCTTATTTCTGACGCGAGTTGAAGTTCGATTTAAATGAGATATTTATTTATTGATTATGAAGTCAAGTTTTTACAGAATAGTCACAATTAAACGAAACCACGAAAGCTGTAGTAAGTCTCCAGTAACGCTGTAAATCAAATAAATTCAAATTTGATGTATGACTCACTTCCTTTCTGCAAGTGAACCAATAATATTTCCCGATTTTTTCTCCCATACCTGGGAAGCATCGTATGTATTATGTATATTATGGGAAAGAGCTTCTTTACTACACTGGCAGCCTTCATCCATATCTGAGGTGCCCCTTATGGAAAAATATTTTTTTCAAATTTTTATAATTTTAATGTGATTTTTCATTTTTTAATAGTATATATAATTAATTTTAATAAAATAATTTTGATAAATAAATAACAGCACAATCTGATGAAAGTTGGTCCATTTGTTGAAAAAGAAATTGAGTCGAAAGTACTGATTGACATATAACGCATTTAACCTGTGGTTATTTTAATGGAATGACATTTCGGTGCACTTTTTTTTTTAATTTTGAAATGTCTCCACATGTTTGAATTAAAACAGAGTTATGAAACTTAATATTCAGATTCAATTGACTTTCAAAATATCGGCAATTTTTAGAAAATTTATGAAAATTTGCACTTACGCAAAACCTCCTTATAACCAGTTTATTTGAATATATTTCATCAATTTTTGCACAGCATATAAAGATAGCTATGCTTATTCAGTTACGAACTTAAAAAGATTTCTAATACTCTTAAAGTTTTGAGATATTCCAAACTTTGTCAACATAAATTCGAATTTTCTTAAAATAAATCATCGATTTTTTTTCACTAAAGGTCATAAATAAAATAGTAGCAGAGTTTAATTTAGTTCAAAACATAGCTAGAAACAACAAAAAGATTTTGCCACGAAGAAAATCATCAGAAAGCACATTTAGAAAAGCGCGTTTAAAGTTCACAACAGCACAAAATTTGTACTGACTTTAGAATCTTAAAATTCGCCATACAAGAACCCTCTTTTACTTGATTTTGGGTTCATCTTTGTGTTCTTTTTAGATTTTCGATATTTTTCTGAATAATTTTTGCGTCGTAGGTAGTGAGTGAGTCTCGATATGTGAATTAGTTTTTGTCAATTTCTGTTATTTTAAAGTCTGGATAACATTTCAGCATTAAAACACTTGAGAACAGGTAATATTTCAAAATATGGAGTTAAATTATAAAACTGCAATATAGACTAAAATACATTTACTGTTGCAATTACTTGTAGGATGTATTTTCTTTAAAAGAAAGTGTCGCCATGAACCTAGAAATAAATAAAATAAGAAAATGAAGCTCAAATCTGTATTTATCGATATATTTTGAGAATGAAATTAAAAACAGTTGTCTCATGTCTAATTGTTTGTATTTTGAAGGCTCTTAAATTTGTCATTTCCTGTATGAATTGTTCACCTCGGTTTATAAATCCAGTGTATGACTTACTTGTATATTATAGTAGAACCTAAAATAGCTATTTTAGATTCTAAACGTATGGCCTATAAAATGAACAAATAAAACAAATTTCGAAAATTTCCAGCAGAACGAGGGTCTTTAGGGTATACCTTGTGTAATAAAATCTGCATGATAAGTACAATAATTGAAAAATCAAATCAACTTGACAAAAAACACGTTTGCCATATAATGACTTTGGATATGTTGGTACGATGCTAGTGAAAGCTTATTCTTTTGTTCTGTAGAATATATTAACTTATTTCATCAAAGGCGATAAAATGTACTGCAAAAGTGAAATTATTTAGCAATACGTAACTCAGAACGAAGCATCGAGACCAGCCGACGACGATAATATCACCTGTTGTGTGACCGACGCAAAATACCCCCCAGTACGAGCAGCTAAGGCGCCTTCCTCCCCCCCCCCCCAACTACAGAGGTAGGACCGTTCATCGGAGATGGACCCTAAGAGCCACACCACCTTTATTATATTCCATCGGAAAGCCTATTCCCATTCCCTACCAGATTTCGAGCATGGAGGAAAATTGAGCAATTTCATTGGTTACCTCCTTCGACACGTCATACACGATCTTGCCTAGCATATGGAAACCGTATTGCGTAATAATAAATATCAAGAAGTAACGGTTAATTGATTCGTCTTGTTTACTTTGTCACATATATTGAATTAGTTCGATTTAATCTTCAGTATTATTTTAACATGTACTCCAGTCTGATGTGTATTTTGTTGTTTACCTTATTTCGACGCGAGTTGAAGTTCGATTTTAAATGAGGATATTTATTTATTGGATTTTAGTTGAAGTCAAGTTTTAATAGAATAGTCACTCAATTAAACGAAAACGAAAAGTTCGTAGTAAGTCCAAGAATAACGGTTAGCAACCTAAATAAATTCAAATTTCGCATTTAATGACCTCACCCCTTCTTCGCGAAGTGAACCAATAATATTTCCCGATTTTCTCCCATACCCGAAATCGGGTATGTAATTATGTATTATGTACATATGGGAAACGAGCCTCTTCTTAATTACACGGCAGCTTCCCATCCCCATATCTGAGGTGCCCCTTAAGTGGAAAAAATATTTTTTCAAATTTTTTATAATTTTTAATGTGATTTTTAATTTTTAATAGATATATATAATTAATTTTAATAAAATAATTTTGATAAATAAATACCAGCACAATCGATGAGTTGGTCCATTTGTTGAAAGAAATTGAGTCGAAATACTGATTGACATACTTAACGCCATTTGCAATTCCGTGGTTAGTTTTAAGGAATGACATTCGGTGCACTTTTTTTTAATTTTGATGAAACACACATGTTTGTAATTAAAATGAGTTATGAAACTAAGAGTTTCAGTGCAATTTCATTGACTTTCAAAATATCGGCAATTTTTAGCAAAATTTTAGTGAAAATTTGCACTTACGCAAAACCTCTTATAACCAGTTTATTGAATATATTTCATCAATTTTTGCACATGATATAAGATAGCATGCTTATCTGTGTTACGAACTAAAAGATTTCTAATACCTCTAAAAGTTTTAGAGATATTCCAAACTTTGTCAACAAATTCGAATTTTCTTTTAAAATAAATCATCGATTTTTTTTCACTAAAGGTCATTAAAATAAATATAGGCAGAGAGCTTAATTTTAGTTCAAAACATAGCTAGAAACAAATAAAACATTTTGCCACGAAGAAAAATATCAGAAAGCACAATTTCTCAGAAAACGCGTTTAAAGATTTTCACAAACAGCACAAAAAATTTGTACTGACTTTAGAATCTTAAAATTCGCCATATATATAAGACAAACACTCTTTTACTTGATTTTAAGCGACTTTTGTGTTCTTTTAGATTTTCAGATATTTTTCTGAATAATTTTGCGTCGTAGGTAGTGAGTGACGTCTCGATATGTGAATTAGCTTTTTGTCAATTTCCATGTTATTTTAAAGCATCAATGGATAAATTTACATTTCAAAACACTTGAGAACAGGTAATACTTCAAAATAAATGGAGTTAAATTATAAAACTGCAATATGAGCGACAAAAATAATTTTTACTGTTGCAATTACTGTTGTGATGTATTTTCTTTAAAGAAAGTGTCGCCATAAACCAATAAAACAATAAAAATAAGAAAATGAAGCTTAAATCTGTATTTTTAGTCGATATATTGCTTGAGAATTAAAAAACAGTTGTTCAAACTAATTGTTTGTATTTTGAAGGCTCTTTAAATTGTCATTTCCTGTATGAGAATTGTCACTTCCGGTTTATAAATTATGTATGACTTTACTTGTAATTATAGTAGAAACCAAAATAAAGCATTTTTAGATTCCTAAACGTATGGCCTATAAAATGAACAAATAAAACAAATTTCGAAAATTTCCAGCAGAACGAGGAATTTAGGGTAGTCACATACCTTAACAAAATTTCCTGCATGATAATAGCCAATAATTCGAAAACTTCAAATCACTGACAAAAATCTACGTTTACATAATGACTTTGAGTTATGTTGGTAATGATTGCTTATGTGAAAGCTATTTCTTTGCTTCTGTAGAATATATTTAACTATCATTTATCAAAGGCGATAAAATGCACTTAGTAAAAAGTGAAATTATTTAGGTCAAACTGATATTTTGGATTTATTGCGAAATTCATCAACTTATAACTTACTGCTAGCTAAATGAAAAATTCCAAGAAGAATTATTTTTAATCACATGCTCTAGAACTATTTTATTAATTGCTCACAATTTGTTTGTTTATACAGAAAAATTTTCATATTGCATTAATTAAAAATACTAACAATAAATCGCTACATTTTGTTTCTATAAATAAAGGAGAACTTATTATTCATGAAAACTTTTATTAACTTATAACTTTTATTTTAAACTAAAGATTAAACTGAAATGGTTCATAAACTAACAAAATGCCGTAATTTTAATGTCCACTAAATTGACTACTAAAGATTTATATCTAAAAGTAAAATTGATTAAAATATGCTATGTAATTTAAATGTCATTTCTTCCATGTAAAATCCTTTAGTAAAAATTATTATCACGAAAGACAGATTAAATCGCTTACCAAGTTTAAATTAAAAATGCATTAGTTTCTTTAAACTCATTATGCATTAATAATTTTTAAGTAAAGCAAACTCATGATTGTTCTTTGTAGTATAAATTCGATTTTACGACCCAAAATAATTCCCTGAGAGCCAGATGTTCTTAGATAAAACAGAATAGTTAAAGTAATTTTAAATATAACTTTCAAGACTATCTAACTATTACAGAAGATGAAGTTTTATGTAAATGCTATTACTGTTATTTCTGTTCAAATCATTTATAGTTTCGTATGTATAATTTTCTATTTACATGGCTTGTTAATTTGAAGTAAGGAAAGATGATCATTTTCCATTGGAAACATTTTATTTGAATTATTTATTTTTGCGGCACATTTCTATGATCTGCATTTAAAAGCTTTTTTGAAATAAATTAAATTTCATGAGCACTTTTTAAGTGACGTTAAATAAGTTCCTTTTCTAATCTTCTAATCTTGATTCATTTCTCTTATCATACTTAATAAATATCATATATCAACATACATAAATAAATCGCCGAAATTCCCGAAAAGGAATTACAAATCAGAATGAATTTTTATTTTTATTGTTAGAACCTATAAAAATAATATATCCTATTTTATTAATTTTAGCAATTTTTAAAACAGATTTTTTTTGCATTTTCTTAAAAATATTTTCATTAACTTTGTCGTTTTTACTGCATGTTAAAATTCTTTGTAATAATAATCTTTGTGATCGCCTAAGTTTTTGCGGTTTCTTAACTAGGTATTAGTAAATATTTTCCTTCGAGACATATTACTTCTACTTACATTACTTTTCAAATTAATAATCGTATTATAATTTCAGCTTGCATTTGTTACTTTTTTATAGAAATTTATATATAAAAATATTTTCTGCGGAAAATATATCATGTCAGTACGGAGAGATGTAAATATCACAAAAGTTCCAAATCTACATTTCTATAAATGTAATTTAGAAAATAATAGAATAAAATTAGAAAAATCACAAGTGTTTGATTCTATAATGAAGGTTCAGAAGGTCAAATGCTTATCATCTCAAGGCGGGTAAAGCCGTTTTTCATTTCATAAAAAGGTTAAACATGACGAAGAAATTCAATGTATCGTTACCGCGATTATTCATATACACACGAAAGTAAAGAGGAAGGAATAATTTAAAGAAAATTAAAAGCCTACGAAAGTTATTGATTGTATTTAAAATAATTAAAATGCCTCTTAATATACATATTTAACCAGAAATTACTGAAATAACATTACAAATTTGTCGTGACTCTACAATTAGGCTATTTGATTGACTAGTCAAAGAGAAGGCAATTCTATGAAGCAAAAATCAAATGTTAGAAACGGAGAGAGAAGAAAATAGTTTGATTAAAGAACTTTTTTGGAAATACTTTCTCTGAAATCGTTAATTGTCTTTAAAATATATAGAATGCCTTTTTAATATATATATTTAACCAG
Source organism: Araneus ventricosus (assembly GCA_013235015.1). Taxonomy (NCBI): domain Eukaryota; kingdom Metazoa; phylum Arthropoda; class Arachnida; order Araneae; family Araneidae; genus Araneus; species Araneus ventricosus. The sequence continues at coordinate 250,366 of BGPR01000200.1, forward strand.
AAATTACTGATATATTATTAAAATTTGTGATGACTCGACAATTAGAATATATGATTGACTAGTCAAAAAGAAGGCAATTCTACAAAGCAAAAATGGAGAGATAGAATAATAGTTTCATTAAAGAACTTGGAAATACTTTCCCTGATATATGAAAACGAATAATACCGAGAAAATTCGATGTTAATGAGCTGTATTAATCATAAATTTTTTCGGTTAATTAATTTTTTTTATTCTCATATAAAAATACTTTTGCAATGGATTAAAGTTAAACATTTTAAGGATTGTAAATTCGATGTTAATGAGCTGTATTAATCAGAAATTTTTTCGGTTAATCAATTATTTTTTATTTCTCATATAAAAATACTTTTTCAATGGATTGAAGTTAAACATTTTAAGGATTGCAAAAGAAAATTGCAACCTCCCCAAACCAAAAATAAATAAATAAATCGTTTTGTTTCTATTTCGACTAGACATTCTTCGTTGTTACAGACTTACTTTTGGCAAATCATATGTCAAGTTTTTTACTACTTATACAGGGTGTCCACTAAAGTCCTTCTACCCCACATTAACTTGAGAACGGCGACAACTATTGCCCCAAACTTGGTATCTAGGTATAGTAAAGTGACCATGCGCTACACGGTGAGATCAGTTACAGCGCCACATGGCGGTAAACAACGGAGTTATCGTTCCTATCTTGAAAACGGTACAAGATACGAGAAAAATTCATTAACAAAATTGTAGAACGTCTTCGATTTAGTACGAAAAGACACATTGTGCACATTAATACGAAGAACAAAATATTTAAAATGCACATTTGTTTGTTCTTAATTTCCGAAACTGTGACGTCACAAAACGGGTAAAAAAGAGAAAAAATAACTACTTATCACAGTATGCCTTTATTTTTTGGGTTCGAACTGCTCTCCGTCATCTACAACACCTTTATTTTTTGTGTTCAAACTGCTCTCCGTCATCTACAACAAAGATTTGGGCTCTTGTTTGAATTTCACTTTGCACGCTTTTTAGAATATTAGTTGGTCCTCCATCACAGCTAATGTAATACGTCATGGAAAGTCCTGCAATGTTGGTGGAAAGGTCCATACACCTGCTGTTTCAGTTATTTCCGCAGGAAAAAGTATAATGGTGTCATTTTTTGCTCGAAAAAGAAAATTTTCTCCTTTTGTCCTTGTCTTGTGTCATCACAATTTCGGAAAATGCTAACAAACAGATGTGAATTTTAAGCGTTCTTCTCTTCGTATTAATGTTCACTAGGTGTCTTTTCGTGCTAAATCGATAACGCTCTACAATTTTGTAAATGATTTTTCCCCCGTATCTTATACCGTTTTCGAGATAGGAAAGCTAACTCCGTTGTTTGCCCCCAGGTGGCGTTGTAACCAATCTGATCGTGTAGCGCATGGTCACTTTACTGTACATAGACACCAAGTTTGTGGCAATAGTTGTCGCCGTTCTCAAGTTAATGTGGGGTAGAAGAACTTTAGTAAAGATCCTGTATATAGATAATTTGCCTCCACATAGAAAATAAAGATGCTTACAGTCTTATTTTAGTATCATGATAATTGAATATTTTCCTAACATGACTCTTCCAGAATTTATCACAACAAAGCAGAGCAATTCTGATTGATCATGTCACATCTGGTGATGATTTTTTTTCCTGTCTGATACACTTTTCGGAAAAAAATCATGCACATGTAATTTGCTCCGACTGACTTATGAGTTAGAATGATTTTTGGAAAATTTTTAGAATATACAAGAGATGGTTTTCTGTGGAATTTTTTTTAAATGTTAATGATTTACCAGGATTTTTTAGAATATAAATTTTAAAGATTTTAATCGTGCTAAAAGGCACAATTGACTTGTTTATTAAAAAATTGTCGCATAAATAAAATGTGTCCTACGTTCAAGTAATGACAAAAAAAACACACTAAACCTTTTAGTTAGAGTTAAACGCGTAAGCCTATGAACCACTCTGCAATAACAGTTTAAGCTTGAAAATGCTCTTTTTTCCAGAACGCCGCATCGTTTTCCACTACTTTATGAGTGGTAGAATGAACTAGTATGTGAGATTGATATTTTTTGGATTTCGAAAATGGAACAGAAACGAGTTTGTGTTAACTTTTGCATGAAAGTGGGAAATTCCTTTACCTAACTAATGCAAAAATCTTATGGACATGATGTGGTTCAGTGTTATGATTGGTACTAACGTTTCAAATAGAGTAGAATATCCATCAAATACGATCTCTTTCACGTCAATATTCGTTTAGAGAGAGTGGTGCTCTGATTTTTCAGATCATAGCTTAGATATCCACGCGATTCCTGAAGATCTAGGCATCAATGCTAGTTAATTTCGCACAATTTTTACTGATAATCTGCAGAATCACTGCATTGTAGCAAAATGTCTACCTTGTCGTTTGACAGATAAGAAAGACCAGAAACTAGTCAGAGTTTGTCAGGACTTGCTGAATCGTTTAAATGCGGATCGGAACTTCCTAAACATATCGTAACTGCTCTTAACTCTCTAGATTAAACTCTGTGGTCTCTCTTTTGCTTCCAAAGTTGGAATCCAACTTGAAAAGTCAAAGATCTGAAACAACTGAAGAGGACGAGGAAAATTCAGCGCGAAACTATAGAGAGGCCCCAAGAATGGATTCCATGAACCACTTTAGCCATAGAAGAATGTTGGAAGCGTTATGTAAATAGAGTAGTTGGGTATTTTGAAGGAGCCAATCGCATCAAAAGATACTCTTCTGCTCCCAAAGTTGGAATCCAACTTGAAAAGTCAAAGATATAAAACAATGGAATAGGGCGAAGAAAATTGAGCACGGAACTATAGAGCGGTCCCAAAAAATGATTCCCAGAGCCATTCTAATGGAAAAGCATTGGAAGAGTTATATAAATAGAGTAGTGAGGTATTATGAAGGATCCAAGCGCATAAAAAGGTACTCTTAGCAATTATTGATTTATTTTCAAAGCTCAATTTCTTTTTGGAGAGACTATGTATTCCTAAGGATCCGTCTTTGTAAATGAAGTTTTTCAAACTATTTTTTTTATATATTTTACATTAATTCATACCATTAAATTAATCTCATACATTATTAAATATATATGAATTCTTTCATTGCACTTCCTTGAAAACCCATGGAAGATGATCCTGTTCTATACACAATAGTTAATATTACTTTCTTTTATTTCCTTCTTCTTATAAGAGCATTATGATTTGAGCAAAGAAGCTAATATTCTCCTTGATTTGAAATACTCAACAACGAATTGAATAGGATAATTATTTTCAAAGCTTTTTAATTCTACGAATAATAAAGTTTTGATAGAGCTTCATTAATTAAAAAGCACATTATGTTATTTAATTCCGAATTTCTTTTAAAATTTTCTTTGGGGTTCGCAACATTTAATGTCCAATAATTAAAATTACTTTCTAACCTTTTATCAATTGATTCCCATCTATGAATTTTAAAAGAGGAAAGTTGAAAAATTATTTCCAAGAGAGGTTAAAACTAATTAAATCTCAGGGTGATTTTAAAAGTTATTAGCAGCCCTAGTTTTCAAAGCATTCGACGAAAAATCTGAACAGGCAATCCATAAGTAACAATTTTTTCTGTGATACAAATAATTTGTTTTGAAATATATATTTCTAGACGCATTTTGATTGCATGCTGTTATATCAAATTAATTAATTTTAAACAAATTTGTTATCCATATATAAGGGAAAAACGACATTGTTGTTCACTTACTCAGATGTTTCGTTTCTTGAAAATCCGTTTCAACGATCGTTATTTCTAACATAGGATTAATTCCTTTAGCGGAAAAGACTTGCATAATAATTACAATAGAAGTTGAAGCAATTCGAAAAAATAAATAAATTTTGTGTGGAAGGATAGATGGAAACGACATTGTCGGCTTTAAAATGCTGGCATTAAAATTCACATTTTGAACTAATGAACAAAAGAAAGTGTATTTGAAATATTCTGTCAAATTTCTTTATTTTTGCTGAAGAAATATTTTCTGAAAGATTAGTATGATGATGAAAGACAAAAATACTTTTCTTAATAACAAAATGATTTTTCTACGTAAATTAATTATTTTTGTTTTATATAATTAAAAAATTGGAGTTTTTATCTGCTAATATATATATATATATATATATATATATATATATAAAGAATAATAATTATTTTATTAATATGTGAAATTTAGAAATCAGAATAATAAAGTAGAGAACAAAACACACTTTCGGAAGATTTCAAAATTTTTGTTATCTTTTGTAGAAATCAATTGGAATATTCATTTTAAAAATATTCGCCGTGCACTCAATTAATTATTACGATCTTTTATATACTTTGTTTTTTCTTAATCCTGATATTTATGTTCATTCTTTGACAGAATTTTTTTTATGTTTTTCGTCTCTTTTCCCCTGAGTATTCAAGATTTCTTTAAGATTTATTTGTTTCTCTGAAAAAGATAGAAAATACTCCCAAAGAACCTCCCAGTTAGAATAACCATTTTTTGTATTAAATTAATGTTTATATGAAATGATGGAAATGTATCTGAAATGGAAACCAAAGGAAATGATTCAATCATAAACCTTTTAAAAAAGCTAGGAAAATAATAACAAAGGCTGATTTATTGCTCAGCAAGATGAGTTGATAATATTTTTGACAAATTTCAGACAAATGTCTAATTTTTATGATTCGGAAAGTATATTTGGTTTTGATAGCATTAATTTGTACATATTTCATAATTAACCTACGAATTCTAGAAATCTATAAAATGTCTGTATTTCATTTATTGCCGGTAAAACATGCAAAAATCAGTTGCCACCATTAAGAAGAATTGGGTATTACTCTTAAATTTACTTATAAGTGAAAGAAAAGTAGTTTTGAATTTCATTATTTAATTTTATTGGAAGAAACACCAAACTCAACAGAAATAATAGGTGAATAGAATACTGAATGGAACTGTTTTTAAAACTAAAATTTTAAGTACTAAAAGGTTGCCGTAATATGCAATGTAAAGGTAGTACATTTGCAGACACTTTTAATTGAATTTTTTTCGTGTTTGTAAAAAAGGAATCGTGTAATTGATTTTTCACATACTTCAAGATGTGAAAGAGAAAGAAGTTTCGTACCTTTGTGTGGTCTTAATAATACTGCACTATTTCAATACTTGCAGAATTTATTTATCAATTATACTGATTTCATACTATGAATTGAATTTTAGTTTCATAATAACTAGGGAATTTGAAAAAAAATTGAGACATAGTTTCCATAAAACAGTCTATTCATAAATTATTAACAGAGATTCCTTACCTCTTAACTTTTGTTTTAAAACATAACGATAAATATTTTATCGCATATTCGTAAAGTACAACGTATTTCTCTTTCTTGAAGACACGGACAAAGTTAAGTAATTTAAACCTTTAACTGCGGGTGTGGCTTATAAACCCAATATATAAGAAAGTATCCACAGTTGAAAGGTTAAACATGAGAGCTTTTCATGGCAGGTAAAACTCAATTTCTCACCAAGTGTCGATAGGTTACATAAAGCGAAAGAATTATTTAACTTTGTTTGTAATATTAAAAATTTTTTGAGTTGTACATTATGCATATTTAATAATACTAGTTAATCCCGCGCAAAGCATCTGTGCTCGGTTATATGCATACCGCGATTTCCTGCCGCTTCTACACCCAAACTGGCCATTCAGCGCTCCAAGAAAATTAGCAAAAAAAATTTTTTTTAAGGCGCCAAGTGGTGAAAGCATAACGGAAAAGTAGCTAAAATACAATGTTCACAATAGTAATCTCCACAATGTTCACCTCAATTCATGAAATGACACGATTTTATGTTCACTGACTTAAACTATTTTTACGTTGATCTAACGTTCTCTGGATCGTGTAAGCCCATCTGCTTTATTCTTAACTGATCTCTTTTGAATAATTTCATTCAAAGTTTCATTATATTGTAAGAAATATTTTGAATTATTAATCTTAAACCCTTTTTTTTACGAAAAAAAGTTATTTTACACCAGAACGAATATAGTAACAGGCTATGACAATGAAGTATGCCTAACAAGGAGGATGCTATTGGTTTTGTTTTGTAAACAAACAGATGGTTGCCATCGGCAAAAGAGTAATCAATCTCTTTTCTATGCCACGTACATTAGCGTTTTATATATATTTATATAAATTTATCATCACTTTACTTAATCAAAAGTTATGAGGAAGGAAACCCGGATAATAATTTCTGGACACCCTGTAATTGTGATAATAAAGTATAAAATGTATTAAAGACTATTTAATAATTTCTGCTTTTTTACATTAATGAAAGTATGTTTTTAAAAACCATTTCTAATAAATTTATTTTATAAATTAACTAGCTAGATCCCGGCATTTCTGGAGATTCAAATATTTTCATATGACCCCCACTCCGTTTCTTTTTTCCGAATACTGTCACTTACTTTCTTCAACAAATGTAAATCTCCTCTGAAAACTTTCAAATCTAACCTTTTTATGACCTTATAAGGGTATGGTTTGAATGAAAATGTAAGAAATTTGGAAAAGGGAAAATTAAACACCGGAAACATAACTTTTCTTCTTGCGAAGATTTGAATAATAATGGAGAAAAAAGGAAAATAGGTAAAGAACGCACAAATTCATCACGCAAAATTAAATAAATAAAAATCCATTTTGAATTTAAAATTTTTCCGACGTTAGCTCCCTCTTAGGCTAATCCCTCAACGCCAAATTTGGTACCTGTGAGTCAAACGGTCTGGCCGTGCCTAAAGAACAAAACAAAAAAACAAATATACATACTCGTAAAAAAATTGCTCTCTTTAATGTAAAGATTTCCCAAACATTTAAATGAAAAATGCAGCTATTAACCATAACAGAAGAAATTATTGGTACGTATACGCGAAAAGAATAAAACAAGATCGATGATCGGAAGGTAATGTAGATACAAGGAAACCTGAAAATCCATCCCAATTCCCTCTCCCTAGCAATAATCACAGTCCAACAGAACCCAAAAGAGAGCAATACGACGTCTTACAACTTCATTTTTCATCTGCTCTACAAACAAACCGCTTGTCATAGCTGCGTCTGCACATGACGTTTGTATTCCGTTTGACATGAAATACTGAACTGAGAACAAGGGAGGGATAAATTATGGCACACGGATTGCATCGCGATTAGTTTAATTCTTCATTCAATGTTTTGATAAGATTGTTGCTATCTCAGTCGCATTTTTCTCCCTTATTGTTACGAAACACGTGTTAACTAATCGATCATGTTACAAGCTTTCTTGTGGTATTCTAGAAATTGGGTAAGAGTAGTAAATTGCTTTGTTGACGAAAGGCTCATATGACCTTAGAAAAGCATCTGATCTTAAAGATGTGGATTTACGATTAAGATGAAGTAACTATCAGGTTCAGTACTTATAAATTCCGTATAAAATATTTACACTAAAATTTGTCTAAATTATGCACACAAAAAATTGATTTTATCCTTAATTTAATTTCTTTCATCATCTTATTTTAACATTTTTATTCCTTTAATTCACTTTAATTATTACTTTAATTCATTTTCACCCTGAATTTGTAGATTTGATTTTTCTAACGAAAGATCACGTATGAAAAGTAACAACAACAAAAAAACTTAACGGATTAGTTGATGTCTATTCGGATCAAAAATATAAATAATATTTAAGATAGGGTTTCGTTTTCCTTTTAAGAATATTTATCAGTATTAGAATAGATGAGAATGCTATAGAAGAAAATGACTTAACACCCATTATAGGACATATTTCCGGGGCATTTCCAAATAACTTTTTTTGGGGTTATATTTTGATAATCTGATGTATCAGTGGCGGTTTTTCGCACAGGCGTTTGAGGCGTTCGCCTTGTGTTTCGAGAATCCAGGGGCCTCAAAGCCCATTCGATGTACACAGTACAGCTAAGATGACGGGTAATTAGCGAAAAATTGGGTAGTTAAAGGGTACCTCAAAACTTATTCGACGTATATTGCAGTACTGTGCCGACGGAAAATTTGCGACTTTCGGTGAGGGTAGGGGTCCTCAAAGTGTATTCGACTTTTATCGAAGAGCTAATCTGACTACAAATTTGCGACATTGGGTAGGGGGAGGGGGCCTCAAGTCAGTTTTGCGCCTGTGGCCTCATATTGACAAAATCCGGCCGTGCTGATGCTGTACATTCAAAAACATCAAATGTTTGCTGATTTACCAATTAATTTATGAAATAAGGGGAGGTTAATATGGTTACCAGAGATCAATCAGGAAAACTGAACAGGCCGTGGAATTGTAACAATATGTAAATTGTTAATAATCATGTAAATAATATAATAAAAGTAATAAAATTTTTGTTATTTATAGTACCTAATTAGCTGAAATTTAAGTTATGCACGTAATTGATAAGTGTTACTGGGTATTCAGTAAATTCAAACCACTATACAATTCAATATAACTATTCAAAGATATAAGTTTAAAAAATATCAATTTGTGTACACCCCCTTATCTTTTAGCATTTCTTCTATAGGTGCTGAAATTCTGCTCGTTGTAAAGCCGATATCTTTCTGAATACTATTAATATTGAACTGATGTTTTTTTTATATAAGTTGCGCTATATATCCGGCTTTAAAGTTGTAAAAGAAAAATTATTTTATGTTTCGCGCAAGCGCAGTAAAAAATTATTTTCTAACAATGCTCATATTTCCTGTTATATTGAACGTTTCCTCCCATATTTTTGCACAATACTTCTGTAATATATTGTAATTTTTTTTTGTAATAATTGTAATTTTTTCGTATAATATAACAAAAAACTGTGCATGTTATAAGCAGAAAACAGGCGGGGAAATTTGTGATTTTTTAAGAAAACCTTTATATCTTCCAAAATATTTTTGCTAAGTTTACACAAAATCCTGTAAATATTATGAACATTAAACATAACCAGTTCTGAAAGTTGTTATCTGTATTCTGTGAAGCGTGATGGGCCAAAAATGGTTTTGTCTTCATCAGTTTGTAGACGGTCTCCTAATTGCCTTCAGGACCAAATCTTCAATGCGAAATGTGAGTAACAGTATTCTTCACATGGTCGAGATTTAAGGGCAGTTAGTTAACCTTTCCGAAGAAATTTTGAAAATGTGAAAATCTGAAAGTGTCCGGATACTTTTGGCCATATAGTGTATTACATATATTATTATTTTTGAGGATTGCATTTTTATTCTGTATTTGGTTTGAATTTTTGAATGTTTATACAATATATCACTTTTTCTTTGTACTCTTACTTCGCCGACCATTAAAACGTTCCATACCTTATGTGTGTGTGGGTCGTCGTGGGTAATAAGTCAACTAAATGGTTAAAATATTTGAATGAATGGATTAAATTTACCCTTCCAATTACAGTTTTTGTACTTACTCTCTGTGATTGTATATTAGGTACATTATAATGGATTAATTTTTCGAAACAAAATTAAATAAATATGTATCTTCTAGCGAAATTAAAAGCTAAAAATTCAGATGTGTTGGGCACATGCAAGTTTCATTAAAACAGAGCTGAGTTTACTTTGCTCTTTTGTCAATTATTCATTCCTATTTAAATCATTTTAATTGCCAACAAAATCTAATTAATTTGAGAGAAAATCAACCTGTAAACAGTGTCGTAATTTATAATCCATTTAAATCCACTGTTTTCAATTCCTAAGAATTTTGAAGCTTTTTTACTTAGAATTAACAAAAACAATAGAAAAAGATTCCTTTTTTGCCAGAGGAAAGCCTCATAAAAAGAGAATTCCTGTATGTTTTGAATACTCGCTTGACAATTTCGGTAAAAAATATCTTCTGGTATTTAATTATTTCGAGACCGTTCGAAATAACTAAATTTTGTCACAGATCCAAATCTTTTTATTAGCATCTTCTGCCAATCCAATTAAAACTTAAAATCTAACTGGAGAAAAAAGGTTTGGAAGATGGGGGATTCGGTCTTTGAACAACAAGTGGAAGGAAGAAAAAAGAACATTTTTTCTCTCCTTTTGAATTATTTCTGCGTTATTTTTAATCGATCTATATCAGCGAAAAACAGAAACGCTAGCGAGCGCAAAATGTATGTGGAATTAAAAGGCTGTTAACTGTCAAACGCATTTAACTTGGAAAAAAATATCAGAATCTAGCAAATAGTAAATTTTCGACGTTAGTGAAAAATTCTTGCAATTCCAATTTTTTTTTTAACTCTCGGAACTTCTGTCGCTGTTTATTTTAGATTTTTAATTATTTTGGAATGCTTCTGAAATGAAACGGTTTCTTATTTTTATCCATGAGGAACGTTAATTACTGAATAACTTGCATCTAATTTTCGCTGTAAAGGTAGCTATTATGAAATTTTATGATTTGATTTCTTTAAAATGGCTCCATTAAGATTTTTTCTATCTGTCATTAGCCCCGCATTTTCAGAGAATAATTTTACCTCTCCTATATTTATTATAATAATATCATTTTAATTGAATGGTTTTTAGATTTATGTGTAGAATTTTACATTAGAATTAGTGGTTGCTAATTTTTTCATTTCCGCTTATTTTTTATAAATCACTAGCTGATATACTCGGCGATGCGTGGGATAAAATTCAATATTTTTAATCGGCATAAAATCTAACACTTTTAATATAAAAAATGCTTTTATGTAAAATATTATAGATGAGTTTCTGCTTTGTTTTTTTACATCAAATGCCGTAACTAAGTTTTCCATGTGTAATGTTAAGTCAATGGAATCTTCAAAGCGGAAGTCCAAATGCCTTGCAAATAAATTCAAGGTTTTTAATTTAAGTATACAAAACAGAAAACTCGTCCATGCTACACAAAATACTTTTATCGTCTGAAATATTTTTTAATTAAAAGGATAATATCAATTCAACCAAAGGATTTTTAAAAACCGCGGAAAGCTCATTTTCATCACAGTCTTTTAAAATTGTTTAATCTTCTATGCTCATCAGCAGAAGTTTTTAATTAATAAAAAATCGATTATTTTGTTGATTGTCACGAAATCTTTATCAAAACCTTCCTTCTGCTTCATAGCATTTGTGAACAAAATTTGAAGAAAATTTATTCAGGAGTTTGGCTTTCTGTAACCTCCAAAAGAAATTGGTGTTAAAGTTTTATTTATATAAATTGAAGGAATACCACATTAATCAAATTTCTTCTTAGGTTATTAATACTGATGGAATAAAGGATTAGAATAATGAGGAGTGTTAATAAAAAATAGCTATTTAAAAGTAAAGATAAATATTTTAGTATAATTTGCTTTTAATAAATTATTTTTATTCAAATAATGTAGTTGCAATTGTTATATTTAAGGCTCAAGGTTCATTATATTAATACATTAATACATAAAACACAACTTATAATGTTTACCTAAGAATTTGTCTTTAATCTTCGCTTTAAAATAAGTGAAATAAATCAAAATAAGTGAAATAGTTTTTGCTTTGAGGGAAGATGAAGAGAATTACTGGAAAACGCTTATCTAATAGTATAATTAAATAATTTTTTACCTGGCTTCCATTGGATCAACTAATTTAATTCAACTATCAACATTCAATTATCAACATCTAATTAAATATCTAAGAAAATTCTATCAGATAATTAAAGGAAGTAAGTTTGTAAAAAATAACACTAATAAGTTTAATATTTAGTAGTGTGTCATTTTTTTCAAAGAAGAAATTTTTGCATGATCATTAACTTAGGAAAGTTCTATTTTTATACATATGAAGAATATAAATCAAATGATAAAATGTATCTTTCATGATCAGTTAAAGAGAAAAAAATTAAAGCTATTTATTCAGTTTTCTTTAGATTATCACAAATTGAAAGGAAATTTTCATTTAATTAATAACGCAATGCAATTTATCAGTATATATTAGCATGTTGCGAGTTTATATGGATCCAGAATTGATTTGTTCTTTAATTAATAGCAGAACAATGCTTTTGCCTTTTGGTATAAAGGAAAATATTAAAGCATTCTTTATTGCCTGCTCACTAATTGGTGCAAATATCTGTTAGATACGAGCAATCTTATTTTCCCCCTATTATTAAAGTGCATGAAATCTTTTTGTAAATCTAAAGTAATAAATTCTATTGCTTAAAGAAATGTTTCTTTTTTGTTGACATCTCAAGTGGATAAAAACAGAAACACGTTTGCGATTTTTGACATGATTGATAAGAATAACATTTTCGTTTATTTATAAGATTTAAAGAAGAAAATTCATTATTTCTAGTAAGTGGCATTGCATTCCTTTTCAGGGGACATTTTTTTACCTGAATTTATTAGCGTTTATTATTGTTGTTCTTAATATTTATAAATTCAGAAGTTATTTTTCGCAATATTCCATAGTTCTAGCAAAGTACCCGGCATTTCCCGGTCTTTTTCAGGTCAAAATCTTTTAGAAGACTGGAAACTGAACAATATTTTGTAAATAACATAACGTTAATTAATATTACTTTATTAGGAATTAATTTCAGTTAAATAGTTTTTAAATTAATAGTTCAAGATGTTCCCTTCCTTTATCATATATCATGGTATAGAGTATTATATATTTCTTGCATTGTCATACAATTTTGGGGGGCATCCTATTATTTTAGTAACCCTGACCATAAAACATTCATGCTAATTGGTCCATTTGTTAAATGTCTTTCAGTGACTCACGTCCATCCAACCCAGAAGAGTGCGAGATAGGGCTCATTTCTCAACACAGTATTTTTCCTTTTCTCTGTTGAACAATGTTTGAGTTATTTTTCAACTAAAATTTCAAGAATTAAAGTGTCTAAATCAACTAATGAAACATGTTTCACAAAAACTGCTCCAGCAGTTCTAAATAAGCATTTCCACATGTCGTATCGGTAATTATCATCCTAACGGGTTGATTAAAAAAAGATTTAACCCCTCTATATTTTTAGTTCGACATGTTCAAACCTTCGAGTTAAGTTTCATTCCGATCAATCCATATTTAACGTATATTTCGGAGACGTCGTCCTAACCTACCCAGAAAGACTGGGTTAGGGCTTATTTACCCTAAAAAGACTTCATGTCGGTCATTGAGGAACTTGCGTACAATTTTTTATCAAAATCTCTCCAGCGGTATCGAGTTTCGTGTCAATCGGCCTGTCTTTGATTCACCCGATCTAAGGTATTGGGTGAGAATTTATTCACACTTAAAGTGCTTTAATTGGCCTAGAAGGAATATGTGTATCAAGTTATTTTTGATTCGCTAATTAAAAGATTAAAAATTCATCAAAATCTAAAAGACTAAAGTTAGGGTGACTAAAGTTATCCAACAACATCGTTAATCGGCCCAAGGGTTTACATGCATTTTGACAATTTTGTTTCACCCTACTCTCTGTGATAGGCGAAGAGTTTATTTAACCTTTCAATACTTTTAGTCACCCTGTGGGAAACATAAGTAAAGTACCCTGTATCATCAAAATTTTCCCAGCCGTATCAATTTTCATGCCAATCGGACTATTCGTTAGACGTGTTCAAAAGATTATACATTACCCTACCCTCAGGGATTGGGTTAGCATTCATTTATTCACAGAGCATTTTTAATCAGCCACATGTCAAATAGGCCCAATGGTTTACAACAATTTTGACTATTTTGCCCCGCCTTTCTCTGAGGAATTGGATTAGTGTTTATTTACCCATATAGTACTTTTAGTCAGCCTATGAGGAACATATGTATACAATGTCATTAAAATTGTCCCAGTTATACTAAATTTCATAGCAATCGGTCCATTTATTAAATATATATTTAAAGGACTTTCCAATATATTTCCATGATGGATTGGATTACCGCTTAATAACAATATATAGTTAGCTAATTAGAAGTACGTGTACCGAATTTCATCAAAATCTCCCATGCCGCCAAAATCGTCAAGCGTGTCAATCGGCCTATTTATTATATGTATTTAGGAGAGTTTGCCCACCCTATCCTTTGGGAGTGGGTTAGGGTTTATTTACCTCTACAGTACTTAAATTCACCTAATGAGGAACATATGTACCAAGTCTCATCAAAGTCGCCAAGTTTGTCAATCGGCCTAATTGTTGCATGCATTTTGGGGACTTTGCTCCACCCTACCCTGTGGGACTATGTTTGGTCATATTTATCAGTACAGTACTTCAATTCGGTTAATGAGGAATCTGTGAACCAAGTTTAATCAAAAATGGTGCAACCATTCGAATGTGATGCTGGAAGAAACATATATAAATGCATACATACATTGAGTTTTATCTATAACTAGCTGAAAACCCGGCATTGCTCGGGATCCATATTTTCTCATATACCTGCCATCTGGTTTTTTTTCTACAAATATTGCCACTAACTTTCTCCAATAAATCCTTTGAATCCTTTATTGTTGAATTAAAACTTTCAAATATAGACTTTTTATCACCTTATAATAGTATGGTTTGAATGAAAATGCGTCAAAATTCGAAAAATAATCAAATAATAATATTAAACAGATAATCATATACTTTTTATCATCATCAGACATCTATACTTCACTTACTCCCCTGCCGCTACGCCGCGCCGCTTCACACTAATTAGGATAATTTGAAAGTTTGCGAAATTTCAACGAAACATCGCGTAGTTACTAAACTAACGTCATAGGATGTTTGAGTGTTTGCATGTTAAAAGCTACGGAATAAAAAAGGACGTTAAGTGCATGCTGCGAAATAACAGCTATAGTAAGAAGTCTACCTTGACAAAAAAAGGCAATATTTTTGTAAACTTTAACAGCGGTAAAAACACGTGAATAAAAGATTTGATGAAACAATAAATTTGATTTTATGACAATAGAAAACATTGTTAGAATTCGCGTTTAAAATGAATTTTGGAACGTTAATTACAGTTAGAGAAAATATTGTACAACAATTTAATTGGTATCATTTAAAAGATAATTTTTTTTCTTTAAGGTGATGTAAAAATAATTTTTTACCATAAGTATTTCAGAAGTTATTGGCGGAAAACGTCTAAAAAATAGCTTAATTTTCGTTATTTAATTAAATAAATGAAAATCTAATTCGAACTTTAAAATAATTTTTACAGCGTTAGCTCCCTCTTGTGCTAATTCATGATTGTGACAAATTTGTAAGTCCAACGGTGAGGACTTACGGCGCATAAAAAAAAACCAAAAAACGAACACACATATATACTTTCATCCTTTATATATATAGATATATATTATTCAATGTTTAAGATTTGCGTTATTTCTGAGTATTTTTTAAGATTGAAAAATAGCAGTAATGTTTAAAAATTAGTTTTATCTACATATATCACAATTTTGCATTTTGTGAAGAATGTTATTCCTCATGAAATTCATAATTAGTAAATAATCTTAAATAATATCGTATGCATTAATTTTTTCCAAATCTACCCAGAAATTTCAGATAAGTTTATATTACGTTGTATGCAGCAAGAATGCAAATACGAAAAAAATTATTGACAAGTTTCTTGATACGGAAAGATGCATGAAAATCTGTTTCCCAATGTTCAAGCAATCTGATAAATAAATGTCAGCTCTTATTTAAATACACGTGAGTTTGGGTCCGATTCCTCAAACTTAAGTTAAGTTTAGTTATATTAAAGTTCCGTTTTTGGCAACTCAAGGACTATTATGGGACCGGCTACGTAATTTTTATCAGTGGCCAGATGAAATCAATGACACCTAAGCCTGTTCCTCCCCGCTTCAAACTTCCACACCACACCTGGGGAAGGCCTTTGGTAAAGTATACCAGTTTATAAACACGGCGAATATTCTGTGGTATCAGGTTTCTAACCTCGAACCCTCGGTACCCGAAGCCAAAAGCTTGCTACCGCGACCTATCAAACGTTATTGAACAGAAACCAAACAACCAGTTTCAGACGGCTGCAATTTCTGAGAAGATATTCATTTCATTCTAATATATGAAAATACAATCATGAAAACTCATCCATTTTATTTCTGATAAATCATATGAATACAAAGAATAGCTTCAAGAAATTTGAAACAAGAGATAATTCCCAAGAAATATGGATTAGTTCCTTAATCAGATTTACTAAATGCCTTGTACCCGTAACGAGATCATAATAAAAAACAAGAAGAACACACAAACGGAGTAATATTCTTAGAGTTGCCCCCAGCAATATTTCCACCGCTATAATCAGAGAACCAAAAATTTCATTATGTTTCTAATTATATTGTCTTTAACCATAAAGCTATGATTTATATTTCCTTAGAGGAAAGTCCCTCATTCTCCTAACTATCTTAATGATGAAAGTTTGAATTAAGCGATTCTAACATTTATCCAATTGGTTTAAATTATCCCGTAATGTTTTGTTAACTATGCAAATTTCAGAACCAGCAACTTATATTTGAGCTCTGTAAGTAACTGGAAATGTATTGTAATGTGCGTTTGTGACTGTGATAATATTATAATTTACACTGTAAGATATAAAATACACTGCCGACATAGTCCAAAGATTTTGATGATAAAGTTTAGATGTAAGCACATATCTTCTAGGAATATTCATTTATCCTGCGTCTGATGAAATTAATTTAAACACTGATATTAATATTATTTAAGTGTGATTTTAAATTTATTTAAGTCTGATATTAAAATATTTAAGAATATCTTTATAAAGTCTGATATTGAAATAGTTTTATTCAGTTAAAGGATTATTTTTTTAAATTGTTCTTTAAGGAATTAGGATCGATACAGAATAGTCTTCAATTGGATTTATAATAAGGGAGATTTGCCGTGTTTGATCTGCCATCTAAGATGGACCTATTGAGCAACCTCAACTTTATTAAATATTTGGACCATAAAATAGGCAACATGTGTTGCAACGATGTAGGAGAAAATTGGGTGGTTTTGGTGGGGGAAAATTTGGTGATTTTTCCTGACAAATATTCTTTGCAGGAGGGTTATCGTTTCTTAAAATCTTCTTGCAACTCTTTTCTTAAACTTTTATATATATATATATATATATATATATATATATATATATCAAAACCAACATATAAACACAAAATAAAAACTCAAAAACAGTAAAAAAGGACAAAATGGCTAAATAGACAAAAACCAGAAAAAACCAAAAAAATTGAAAAATATCATAGCGAGCCGCTCGTCAGGAAGAGAAGCTCGCTCATGATATTAATTTGTGTTTTTTTCTGCTGACGACAAACGAAATCCGTTAAAAATTGCCGTCATCCCCTCTAAAAACACAAAACAAACGAAAATGGAAGAATTTCTTGAATAAAAAATATAAATACATTTAAGAAGATTTAAAAAGAATCAAATACAAAAATCCGAATACAAATACAAAAAATCCGAATACAAAAATACCTAGAATAAAAAACAGTCGTAACATAAAAAATAATAAAATAAAGCGAAATATGCTTACCATGGCCAAGGGAAACGCTACCGCGACCACGAGGAAAAAGAACGCCAAACCAGTTATCGCCGTTGCCAAACAGAGGAAAGAGAAAGAAAAGGAGAAAGAGGCTTTGTCAGTAGCTCTGAAATCACTGCTTGAGATATCGTCGCACAAAGTTCTCGGGAATACCATTATTTAAAAGTTGATCATACAAAAGCTTTAATTGTCTAGATTTTGAAATTTCGTTCGAACAAATAGATCTAATGCGAGAAAATTGAGAGATAATAGTGTTTCTATAAATCTTAATAGAAATATTAGAAGACCAATATGAAAGTCGGTTGACACAAAAATTAAAATCCATTCTTTTGTCAAAGATATCGATACAAAAGTTATTATCAATAAGTTTAATATCCAGATCTAAGAAATCCGCTTCAAACTGATTACAGTTTGTTTGTTTAAGAAGCAAGGCTGAAGGATATATATATATATATATATATATATATATATATATATATATATATAATTTTTACTTTCAAGTTTCAGGCTCAATAATTTTATATTAGAAAAAGCAACCATTTTTGCCATCTTACCCGATTAACTGAGGCAACAATTTAATTCAACATCATATATTATCAAACAACTATTTAAAACTGACTGTTGAGATCACATCTTGATCATAACAAAAAACAAACATAACGAAGTAAATAAACAGCTTAAAACGCAAAAAACATTTATCAATCGAAATTTGAGGTTAAATTTAAGAAATGAAATCAATTACAAAAATCGCATCGCCATGGGTGATCCATAGCTTGGATTTCATCCCATCTCGTACAGGAGGAATCGGCCAAGAGCTTGTACCTAAAAAGTTGGAACCAAAATTCCGTTTTCCCTATTTCACCGGAAATAATGCATCTTTGATTATCGAGGTCCTCTGGGTCCAGATTATCATCAATGCCAACTTGAGAATCCTCAAATCCATGTGTTGAGTCTCCAGACCCAGAAGATTGGAATTCGAGTTGTCGCTTAGCTAGTTTCTTCTTTTTCGTAGAATTTTAAGCTAGTTTTCTGCGCTAATTCTCACTCTTCTTTCAGATGTCGCTGCTTTCATTTATCTTCTTTCTCATCTTTCTCCTTTTCTTATTTTTAATGAGAAGCACATTTTTTTAATGGAGTGCCAGTGAGGTATATGGAGGGCAATTTCTTTCTCGGTCTCCTTGACGTTTCCCACCTGCATGGGAGGAAGCGGTGAAAAATACGAAGACACACATGCTTTACGTACAAGAGAATAGGACCTGAGATGATCTCTTCCAAGTATAGGAAAATCAGAAGATGGATAGTCATCTTACCCTCTA
This sequence comes from Araneus ventricosus, assembly GCA_013235015.1. Classification (NCBI taxonomy): domain Eukaryota; kingdom Metazoa; phylum Arthropoda; class Arachnida; order Araneae; family Araneidae; genus Araneus; species Araneus ventricosus. Next base: position 269,153 of record BGPR01000200.1, read on the forward strand.
CTAAATTCGTCATTTTGCCCGAAACTGACATTTTATTTTGAAAAACACAATGAAGGACACCAGCTCACCAGAAACATTAAAATAAAACATAATTGAACACATTTTGATTAGCACTTTACGAATATCACTTATATAACTCGAAAATACTCACTTAGGTGAACGCTATCCCTTGCCATGCAGCAACCAAAAATTGCATGGGAACCAGTTTAAAACACATTACTGCGTACTGTAAATAAATACAAATGACGGGGTGGGATCTTCTATGGTGACACGGGTAGTTGGTCGCTGGATGTCTATATTAAGGAAGAATCGAGGCTTCCATCTAGTGTAATTTTCGCGAAAAATCAAATTCTTAATCTTATCCGACTTTCCCCTACTTAGTAATAGTTTATAGCATATGAATTACTCACTCAAAAAGGTAAAGAATTTTGACGTTTAAACGTCTTTCCACTCGTTACAGTGATAGTCGGTCGAACTTTTTGTGTGACAAAATACTATCAGATTTGAATCGCTATTAACTACGAGATTAATAATGCGAAACGAATGATTGACCCCACAACGGATAGATCATAGCTGTAAGAGTCTGTCGCATAGTATTTGTTTTGCCTGTGACGTCATAGTACAAGTGGAGGCGCATGTGCGTGATTGTTATGAATTAGCTTTATGTAAGATTATAAATAAGTGTAGCGTGGAAACGCGTTTAGCTAGGAGGTTGATTCTGGTGTCATTTTAAAGATCTTGAGATGTATTGCTAGGACCCAAAGTGAGAAAATAAAAATATTAATCAGAATATAAATAAAAATCGTTATTAAATTGAAAATCTCAAACTCCGCATGTTTTTTGATTATTATTGAGTTTTCTTTCGAATTGTACAAAACTTACATAATACTTGACAATATGTAAAAGAAACATTGTATTAAAATTTTAATTCAAAAATTTGGATATTACGGAAAATATGAACATTTGTAGCAAATAATATTTTATTGCGCGTAAGCGGAATTTAGTTATATACCCTGTCAACAGATGACGCCATCAAAAGCTAATTACTCTAAATAAAAAGAAGAAAGGCGCAGTTCGTGTCCCCTCCGTAGATTTTTCGTCGAAATGTCGGGACAAAATCATAAAACAAGTATTTCCTCTTAATATGTAATTTAATTATCTATCTCTTTAATACAATATTTACACAGAGTAGTATAATGGTTACAGAATAGATAAATCACAAGTTTATCGCATGTAGGAAAGGCCTGTGGTAGATTGTGAGTTATCTATTCTGTAACCATTATACTACTCTGTGTGTAAATATTGTATTAAAGAGATTGATAATTTAATTGCATATTAATACGAAACACTTGTTTATGATTTTATCCCGACGTTTTCATGAAAAATCTACGGAGCGGAGCCGAACTGCGCATTTCTTATTTTTTTCTTGCATTCTACCAACGTTTTAGAGCAGCAATATCCCTCCATATTTTCATTTGAAAGATATCGGCCGGTGTGGATTCCTTGCATTTTGTTCAACAAATCTTAGGCCAACTTAAAATAACAAAAATACATATACTGTAGATTGGGATGCTTTAAAAGTATTAATGTACTAGGTTAAACCCAGATAGCATGTAAGTTTGCAGCAAGTTTGATTTTGACTTGTCATGGCAAAATTTGACGCGTCAAACTTGAATCGAACTTGTAGCAAGTTCGATGTGACAAATAGCGCCACCTCTTTGCAAATCAAACTTGATGCAATTTTGCAAAACAAGCTTCCTGCAAAGATAGCACAATAAAGAGATAATTATCTTTGTCTCTGTTTTAAAAAACACCCGATTTTTAATAGCATCTCCTAGACCGTAATTCTTTTTTATTAATTCAATAAATAAATGATAATTTGTGAAAAAGATAACTTTTTTATAAAAATATTTTTTGAAACATTTTCCATCTTTTTACTGAATATATCACTCTCACTTTAAGGAAAACTATATATCGCCTTTTTCTTAATGTTGAAATTTTAACGTTTATAAACAAAATTAAATATAAAAAACAGTCAGTGTTTGTTGAACAATAATAACTAGACATTTTGTCCCATTTTAAAGTAATTACTTTTGAACTCTAATTTCATAATTTATTTTACTAGCAAAACGTAGTTATTAGCAAAAATCGCTCTTTCTTTGACTTCAAATCATATTATCAACTCAAAAAATTAATGAAATCCAGAAAGTAGTTAAAAATAAATCGTATACGAATCGAATCGAACGATGTATTAGCGAAATCTATCTTCTCCTCGCAGCGTTCGACTAGCTCAATGGTTAGCGTCTCCGCTTCGGAACCGGGAGGTCGCGAGTTCTATCCTGGGTTGTGTTTCGTACTTTATTTTCGCTTTAATTTGCAATAAGTTTGCACGGCATGTTTGCTGCAAGTTCGTTTCATGGTGACTTCGGAGCTTTCGTTAACTTGCTGCAAGCTTGCACTCTTGTCATGACAAATTTGTGGCAAACTTGCATTCTTGTCATGACAAATTTGTGGCAAGCTTGCTGAAAACTAAAATTGCTATCAGGGAAGCTGGTACACCGGTCATTTTTAAATTTCACATTAAAAAAGCAAGGGACTAAAGTCCTGTAATAGTAGGTTGTTGTGAAAGACACATAACAAGCTCTTAACTTGGAAAGACTTTCTAGGTTTCTAAAACCGTAGCCAGCTATCACTCTATCGTCCATATTATCTACTTTGGGCTTTTCGATCAAGTCAGAATTTTACTGCAACACTGTTTCTGCAATTTCTTGGTCCGTTATTTCTTCGGAATCGTCAGCGACAACACATTTATCCACCTCACAATCCTCCATGTTTTCGAATCCTGAAATTCTTTTTACTATTATTACTTTCTATCAGAGGTATTTCTGATAACCAAGGTTTCGTTTAACCCGAATTGGCTTAACCGGGGTTTTACTGTGCACATATATTTAAACTTCTAGAAAATGTTAAGATTATGATTTATTCTGTGGTAATTATTAGTAACTGGGAACTCTCTAGTTGTTATTTTCAGTAAATTAGTTTGAATTTCAATTATAATGAACAAAGTTGCAATTTTTGTTAGGATGTTGAAAAATCCAAAGAGAACTGAGAATGTTTTTTTAAGAACTTGCGATGAATTTGTAACTTTTAATTCTTAATATAAACTTTAAATTAAATTATAAACTTATATTTCTTATTTTGAAGAAATTCTAAATTCAAATTATAAAAATATTGAATCACAGAAAAATCCGTAACTTTTATTTTCATAAATAATGGAGGATAATTTGTGATTAAACTTGTGATAAATCCAAATATTTTGGACTTAACAAAATATGCGTAATTTTAACGTCTAATAAATTGAAAAATCTCAAATAATATAAACTAAATCTCATATAATCGCCAGATCCAATAAACATATTTTCAAAAGAAAGATTTAATGGCACATGAAATCAAAATTATAACTGCATTATTTTCTTTGCTATTAACATATTTTAGTAAATTTAAAGCAAAGAAGACTTATGCAGATTCTTACTAGTTTAAATCGAATTTATATTTCATTACAATGTCTCGAAGACCAGAGGCAATTTTATAAAATAACAGTAGTAAAATATTCATTAATGTGTGTTAGAAGACTATTTAACTATTACAGAAGTTGTATGTATGTATTATAATTGTTACTTCTGTCAAGATGATTTATATTTCGGTATATTTAACGAGAATTTCAATTTACAGGTCTTTGTAATTTAAAGTTCAGTAATATAATCACTTTCTATTGTGAGTTTAATTTGAATTATTTAGGTTAATGTATAGCTAAGATTCGAATTTAATTTCTTTCATAAGATAAAATAAATTTTCCGATTATGCCCAATAAATTTTGTTATATAGTGTGAGTACATGATCTTGCCCTAATAACAAAAATCTAATGCGCAAAAATTGTATTTAGATATATGTTTATGTTCCTTAATTAAAAATTCCGTAATGGAGTTTGTAATAAGATAAATTACTTTCGTAAATTTCTTTGTGTTCCCGATTTGTCGCTCCGAGAATATCAATATATTCTTGTTCATGCTTCTTGTTGCCCAACATTTGTTCTGGAATAAAAGAAACATCGTCTGTTATCCTAATTTCAGTGTTTCAGTATCATGTATGTGGCGAAGACATTTCCCTTGTTCTGACCGTAAAAGAAGACAAGAGAAATAGAAACAGGAGATTGTAGATCCCATGATGTAGTCCATTCTTTCCAATCCATCTGCTAGGAAATTTTTCGTTCGGGAAGCGAAGAATTGCGGAACATCAGTGAGAGAGTGCTTTATGCTGCTAGAAATCTCGATTGCGTCCTATAACAACTTTTCTCTTTATACTGACTTGGCCGATTTAGTTTCAAGAAACTAAAAACACATTGCGCTTTTTCCTTCATCTACGCCATTTAGTTAAATATCACATTTTGATCTACTGTTTACATTTGTGGATTAGTTTCGCCATGCATTCGACGATAAAAGGGATTTTAAATGAATTAGTGTTATGCAATGATACAAATGTTATATTACTATCCTTACCGGTTATTTCGTTTTAACCTTTTGTAATCAGGGAAAAGCTTTGTGCTTACCTTTATAAATTCCTTTTTAATCCTTAGGGATGTACAAGCCGATGACGTTGTCTAAATGCGATGAAGACAATAAAATTTTTGAAAACGAGAAGAACAAGAAAATAATTTTTCTCTCTCAACTGTTAGCGACTGTAGACCTATGGACACGGTAATATTCGTAACGAATAAAAAATATATATTTGTAGAATTATTAAAATATTTAAAGAAAAGAAATTAATCAGATAAAAACATCATTTGGTCATAAAAGAAATTAATTTAAAAATATCGTTTGCCTGAAAAGAAATTAATTACAAAAATCGTTTGACATTAATTCTTTTCTAAAGGTTCTAAAAGTAGTGTGGCAACGACATATTTGTCTTTTGCTACGTTGCCTAACAACGGAAATGAATAATGATGATTGAACATGGAATTCGATATAAGTCAGTGATGTAACGTTTGTGATGTAAGTGTAAGTGTTTGTTTTACATGTTTGTGCGGTGGAAGACGTCCAATAAACATATTGTTTTTGATAAAGAAGGCTAACCGATTTTTCATGCTATGCTGATATACATCAATACACATTAAATGCTCAATTTAAGATACTAATTTACTTTAGTTTAGTTATATTAACGTCTCGTTTTGAAGCAACACGACGGCTATTTTGGGAAGGATCTAGTAATTTTGAACCGCGGTCAGATGACGAGGACGACACCTGAGTTGGCACCCCTCTCCAAGCTTCCACACCACACCAGCGGGAGAGCGTTTGACCCTCTAAGTATGATTTAACGGGCAACAGGCCCAATACACGACGGATCTTCGATGGAATCGGGTTTCGAGTCTGGTACCCTCCGGCTCTGAGGCCGGCACCTTACCACTAGGCCACTGCGGCCTTCAATTTAACATAGTAATTTGGAGTGAATGGAAAACTGCTGAATCGTAAGCTGTGTTATGAAAAAAGGTTAACATGGCATAGCTATACTTGAAACAGAGCTGTGAAATGTGAATGCATACCATATCAGTAATAAAACTTTCCTTTCAACTGCGTATCATCAGAAGGATAGAAGGCTCATGTATAAGAAAAAAGGGTTCAATTTCTTGATGAATATTAGTCAAATTGTGTCAGTTAAATTCGTTGATTCGAGACCCTTAATTGGAGTATTTACAATGTATATAATTCCAAATATTCGTATTACATTCAACGGCATTTTTAGAAGAGGATTTTTTTTGTTTCCATTTTTGAAAAATATATTTTGATTTCCTTATTTTGAGTAAACTTAATTTTTAACAAATATGTTCTTATTGGTTTTTAAATGTTACTGTAAAAGTGAAGATACAGAAAATATTGTGTTTTAGACTTACAGCAGCGAACAATGAAAACTCACCACTTACATTTTTTTCTGAACATAGCTTTAGGAGTGTAAATAGAACAAATAATACTGTTAAAAATAACTTGATGTGTTATGTATAAGGAAAGCAGGCTTCCATCATTGGTTTTGCTATTGCGTCAGCCTGGTATTAAAATAGGACAAAATCTATGGTGTTGCGTTTTTCATTGGCCGTACTGTATGTGTTTCCCTTGTCATCAAAAGATGCAAAGCGTAATAAAGCAGATACATATTATTTTTTAAAATGGGTCTTATTCTTCTTTAAATTTGAATTTATTACTGTATATTTAATAAATATTCTACATAGAACTAATCTTTGAGACAAATTGTCTTGTTTGTGTCGAGAGGGTTTAATGACATCAGAGACAAAGAATAGCATTTTTGTTTCAATTGCAAAATTTTACAAATATCTTATCTGTAGATTAATTCTGATTGAATTAGAAAATTCATTGGTGTTTCATGGTGATGAAAAAATATATTTGTGTGTTACAAATAAAAATACTAATTTCAAAAAAACTTTTCTATGAACAGTAGTGTCGAATGAAAAACGAATTCTCTTTAAGAGGTATTGTTGCAGGAAACATAAATAGTCTTAATTTAAAGGTACGAGGGTCGTTTTCTTCAACATCCGATTGAACCGCTAAACAGACTGACAGGTGGTAGGATGTTAGGAGGCGCGGTGGGCGACTGCACAGGTCTCTAACTACTATCGACGTCATCTGCTATTGCCGACGTCAGCGATTTAAGCTGAGCTGTCAGCTCGGTAAACATGGCTAGTAGAATTGATGCTCCCGCCAAGTGCGAGTTGCGTAGTATTATTCGTTTTCTTCAAGCAGAAGAAAAAAAATGGAGCAGAAATTCACCGAAGAATGAGCTGTGTATCAGGTGAAAACTATATGAGTGATGGTGCTGTGCGTGAATGGTGCAGAAAATTTAAAGACGGTCGAGTTAACGCTTATGATGAAGACAGACAAGGACGCAAGTCTGTCGTAACAGAAGATCTTGCTCGACGAGTTCCCGGCAGCTTATGGAGCATTTCAACGGACAAATCTGATCAGCCGGGGTATAGCCCTGACTTAGCGACGAGTGATTTTTATCTCTTCCTTGAGTAGAACAGGTTAAAAGATCAAAGCTTCCAGAAAAAGGAGGAGCTTCAAAGCTACGCTAAGGCCCATCTCACATCACTGGCGGCAACGTTCTTCGAAGGAGGGTCGGAAATCTTGTCTTCACATTTGACCAATGCCTGAATCTTCATGGCAATTATATCGAAAAGTAACCATGTTTGTTCGTAACTTTTGGTAATAAATTCATTTTGACATCTTCTGTTGTATTCTTTTATGGTCCATCGGAGGTTGGGAAAAAAACGACCCTGTTATGAATGTCTGAATCGAATCTTTTGTTCTCTTAGAGCTGTAAATTCCTGGTTTTTGTTTTGATATCTTGAGGTTGTGCCACTTCAAGCACTGACTCTTCCACCCTCCAAAGTTTCTTTGTGCTAAATTTGGTAATCACAAGGCGTATAGGCCTGAATTAGCGACGAGTGATTTTCATCTCTTCCTTGAGTTGAAGAACAGGATAGAAGCTTCCAGAAAAAGAAGGCGCGTCAAAGCAACGTTAAGACCCATCTCACGTCACTGACTGCAACGTTCTTCGAAAAGGGGAACGGAAACCTTGTCTACCCATTTGACAAATACCTGAATCTTCACAGCGATTGTATCGAAAAATAACCATGTTTGTTCATAACTTTTGGTAATAAATTCATTTTGACATCTTCTGTTGTATTCTTTTATGGTCCATCGGAGGTTGGAAATAAAACGACCCTGTTATGAATGTCTGAATCGAATCTTTTGTTCTCTTAGAGCTGTAAATTCCTGGTTTTTGTTTTGATATCTTGAGGTTGTGCCACTTCAAGCACTGACTCTTCCATCCTCCAAAGTTTCTTTGTGCTAAATTTGGTAATCACAAAGCGTATAGGCCTGAATTAGCGACGAGTGATTTTCATCTCTTCCTTGAGTTGAAGAACAGGATAGAAGCTTCCAGAAAGAGAAGGCGCGTCAAAGCAACGTTAAGACCCATCTCACGTCACTGGCTGCAACGTTCTTCGAAAAGGGGAACGGAAACCTTGTCTACCCATTTGACAAATACCTGAATCTTCACAGCGATTGTATCGAAAAGTAACCATGTTTGTACATAACATTTGGTAATAAATTCATTTTGACCTCTTTTGCAATCTTCTTTTATGATCCATCGGAGGTTGAAAAAAAACTACCCTGGTGTGAATGTCTAAATCGAGTCTTTTGTTTTCTTAGAGCTGTAAGTTCATGGTGTTTGTTTCAAGCAGTGACTCTTCCATCGTTCAAAGTTTCTTTGTGCTAAATTTGGTAGCAGTCTTCACTGTAGTGATCACACACTCACATACACTATAGAATTAAAAATATTCGGATAAACAGAGGAGAAAAGAGTTAAAGAGAAAGAAAGTTCATGAAAATTGTTAGATTTCTTAGTAACGATTTGCTAAGTATCCACTGAATTTTTTTTGCTAAAAATCATTTAAAATATCATTTCAAATTGAATGCAATTTTCAAAAATTTTAATGTTTTATGAAGTAATTTCAAAGAAAGTAGCAATTAGTCTAAGCAAAAATTAAGAAGGCAAAAGTGAAGAAAAGAATATATGATTTTCCAAGTTAATAAAGTGTAGAAAAATTTTCCTTAATACACAAAGTTAAATATTATTTGGATTTTTCTAGATGCAGCATTGATTTAAAATTTTCTCTTTCTAATCTATCATTTTTTGTCCTTTTAATAATAAAAAAATTAAAATAAAGTCACTCAAACCATTTGAAGAATTCCAAAGCAAAAATACAGCTTTCCAAAATAGAGAAATACGTTTCTTCGCTATCGAAAGAGACATTTTTCCGCAATAAAATATTTACTTCTGACAGCTAATAAATTATGGCTTTTTATTTTGCATTTGCATTTATAGCTTGTCGCCACCACAAAACAACTTTGAAACATGCTTGTTCATCGTATACTGTAATGGAATATTCTACTACCATGATTCTTCCAGTATTTTTCATTGCTCTATGAGGTATGAAATATTTTTAATCGTATTTGAAAATTGCTCAATTAACTTCCTTAACCAGCCATCACAAATAAAGATTGCTTAATGGTACCTCGGGAGGGGGAGGGGACACTACAAGTATATGGATGAGAAGTCGCCGGATAAACAAGCTTGTTCTCTCTTCTCCTGTGGCTACCGTAATGGTGGGTGTTGGATTACCCCTCCAGTGATATTACGTACCTCCTACGGGAGGGATCGGGACGTGGCTGGTGATGGTTTCTAGGACTCCGGCCTCCAGCTATTGCCGCGACTGTCATTCCACGTCCCCGGATGCAAAGGCAGGACGGGGTGTCTCTTTTGAGCTTTGAGGTGATACGGCATTTACCTGATAAAACCTTGATGAATACAAGTGAAAATATATGAAATTGGTATAGTCCTTAAAAAAATATTTTCGTGTTATATGATGTTAATAAATTTAAATAAATATCTAACCAAAATAAATACGTATTTAAAATGAAAAATCTGTATTTAAGCTTTTAGCAACTATAATTTTATAAAATTTATAAAAATTATTTTTATATGTGATTACATTCTGTGTAAATTTTCATTATACTCCTTTGAATTTTTTTCTTTTTCTGAAGACGCATCTGTTAACTCCTTGTTACTAATATTTATTTTATGTATCTTCGCTTTTCATAAGAATATAAGAATTGCAAGAGAATAAACTTACTGACAAAGCATTTATCCTACAATGAGATGTTCAACATTGTATTGAATAAAATAGAACCATTTTAGCTCATTGAAGTGGAAAGTTTCAGTGAAACATCATTAATTCAGAAACACACGTTACTTGCCTCCTAAATTCTTTTTAAAATTTTCTTCTGTGTTCAAAATTTTTGATGACCATTGTTTAGCCAGCGACATTCAACCTCATTTTAAGTTTTTGAACGAAAAATGTTACAAAATTATTTCTGACATGTGTTTAATCTAATTAAATACTCTTTGAGATTTTAAAAATTAATATCATATCCGAGCTTGACAGCTTTTGTGGAAAAAATTCAATAGGCAGTATGAAACTAGCAGATTCTTCATCTAATGAAAATAATTTGTTCCGAAACGTATAGATTTAGACAAACTTTCATTAAATGCTGTCAGATCTACTTAATTACTTGAAATAAATTATCACAAAAGAAAGAGGGAAAAAATGGTATTATCATATACTTGTTCAGAGGTGTCATTTTTAAAAGTTCATTGTAACAGGGGTTGTTTTTAATATGCAATTAAATGCCGCCTCGGAAGATGTTTACATAACAAATGAAGTGAAAATGAAAGCAATTTATTTAAGTTAGTAGTTTTTGAATAAACACTGTTGAAGTTGGTCGAATAATGAATAAATACGACAATGCCTTCCAAGTTGAAATGCTGATTTAAAATAAGCATCTAAAGTAAATAAGAGAAAGAAGATGGGTTTAGCGTTTTCTGATGTCCAAGATTTTAGTTTCGGTTAAAGAAATGTTTTTGTTGACGTGGAAACGTCTTTCCGCTCGTTACAATGATTGTCGGTCAAACTTTCTTGTGTGGCAAAATACTATCAGATTTGAATCGCTAATAACTACGAGACTAATAATGCGAAAAGAATAGTTGACCCCACAACGGATAGATTATATCTGTAAGAGTTTGACGCATAGTATTTGTTTTGCCTGTGACGTCATCGTACCAGTGTAGGTTCATGCGCGTGATTGTTATGAATTAGCTTTATGTAAGGTTATAAATAAGTGTAGCGTGGAAACGCGTTTAGCTAGGAGGTTGATTCTGGTGTCATTTTAAAGAGCTTGAGGAGTGTTACTAGGACCCAAAATGAGACAATGAAAATATTTATCAGAATGTAAGTAAAAATCGGTATTAAATTGAAAATTTCAAACTCCGCATGTTTTTTTATTATAACACTTATTTTATGATTTTATCCCGACGTCTTCACGAAAAATCTGCGGCGCGGAGCCGAGCTGCGGCTTTCTTATGTTTTTTTCTTCAAGGATCAATGAAAGTTAAAAATCTTGATTGTAAAGTAAAGAAGACGAAGAAATCGAAAATGTGTCATTAAGGTCGAAATGTGCCTTCGAAAGATTTCTAAGCACTTTTTAATATAAAATATATTTATATTTGAATATTAATATTCAAACAAGCCACAGGACATTTGAACTCTTTATTGCTTATTCTTAATACTAAGCATTTGTTTTTGTAATTTTTTTTTGTGATTTGTTTCACAGAATAGTTTCAATTGTATTTTCTTTTCGATTTTTCTTTAAAATTTAGAATTATTTGTAACTTGGAAAAATTGAAAATAATCCGATTAACTCTTCAATTAGCTTAGCTTGTCCCTTGCTGACGAACAAAGTTTTTAAAGGACTTATCCATATAAAAATGAAATATCTCACATTTAATCTGAATCCTTTTTTATAGAATGTTTAGAAATATCACTAGAAGTCATAGAAGTGTTTGCTTCATTTTGTTAAAAGATGTACTGATATTGTTATAAATAAATGTCATATATTTGTTTACTTTTTCATAGTAGTTGTTATATTTATTTCCTTAGAATATAAAACCTAATTTTTTGGCTGGCTGTAAAACAAATGTAATGTGTCTTAAGTAGGTTGAACATAAAATTTAAACAAATATAATGTGTTCATAACTGCGGTAGTATATAACTATCTGATTGTTGAAGATATAAAATGAGTTATAAAAATGACCATGTTTGCCATATCTCATTTAGAAATGGAATTTGTTAGTTGTTATTTTATGAGCTATATTCTAATCGGGTCTGTTAATTCATTTCTGTTGCTTCATTTTCCACATTATTTTAGAATAATGGCTTCGAAGAATCAGAAGAATGACATTACCATTAGAATTTTTGCTCAGTCAGTAACTTACTGTAATTGTACGGAAAATTGTTATTTTATGAACTATATTTCTAATCCGGTCTGTCAATTTTTCGCTTCATTTTCAACATTATTTTAGAAAAATGGCTTCGAAGAACCAAAAGAATGGCATTATTAGAATTTTTGCTCAGTCAGTAACTTACTGTAATTGTACGGAAAATTGATATTTTATGAACTATATTTCTAATCCGGTCTGTCAATTTTTCGCTTCATTTTCAACATTATTTTAGAAAAATGGCTTCGAAGAACCAAAAGAATGGCATTATCATTAGAATTTTTGTTCAATCAGTAACTTACTGTAATTGTACGGAAAATTGTTATTTTATGAACTATATTTCTAATCCGGTCTGTCAATTTTTCGCTTCATTTTGAACATTATTTTAGAAAAATGGCTTAATCTGAAATCGAATTCTGATAAATTAAATAAAAATTGTAATGCAAATTTTAAAAAATCGCTCTGGGGAGCATGTTTGGTAATTCTAAGTCCAATGGCCTGCACTTTGGAGCGACAAGAAGCAGACACAATATCATTTTTCACTCATTATTATTTTATGACACTCGATATTATTTTTTAAAATTAATGGAATCATACGAATGGCCTTAATATCAGAATTTTTGTTGACTCAGTTACTTGCTATCTAAAGTTAAATTTATTGATGCCAAGAATATAAATGACAATCTAGCTCTTCATTGTTTTCAGAAATCTCTTTTATTGTAAGTGAAACACAAGAACTCTTTTTCTTTGAGAACATCCCTATTTCTGCAACCAGCTACAGCACCAGTTAATTTGTTTGAGAACTGCAAAATTTCGCGCGTTCTAACTATTATTGATGTACTATAAGTAACTCGATTAAAATGAAAACATATTCAAAATATTTTCACAACCGTTTAAAAAGTATTTCCAGTCATAATCGAACAAAGGTCTCAGTTTACATTTGTGGCCCTTTTTAATTTCTCGTATACAAAGAGAAAGTATTGTAATTGTCGAAAAATTCGAACTCGAGATTTTGACGAATCTCCGCGCATTAGACCTCCCTGAGACCGAAAAAAAATTTTTGGAATTATGTCTGTCTGTCTGTGAACACGATAACTCAAAAACTATTAGAGCTACGGGTTGAAATTTGGTATGTGATCTTGACACATAATTAGCAGGTTTATATCAAGTTTTGGACAAAATCCGTCTACGGGAAGTTTGTCTGTCCGCGTTCATGTGAACACTATAACTCAAAACCTTCAATGGCTAGGTGGATGGAATTTGGTACACAGTGTTATCATCAGGAATGAAGATCCGTATCAAATTTTCGGCCAAATACGTCAAAGGGTTGACTGTCTGTCGGTCTGTATAATTGCATACTTCTAAACATTATTCTCGTAAACCTTACGGCTTTGATAAATAAAAATTGGTATGAGGCCTGCCAACATTAATTGTAGATCCTTGCCCAATTTGCGTTTCAATAGGTCGGAAAAAAGTTGTTCAAATTGCCTATGTCTTTTCTCATCACACAATGACGCGAGGCCGTTATTGCGTAATTGCGCGATTCACTTGCGCTCATCCTTTCAGCTTCTACACAAGCCTTTCGACTCAAAGCTTCCGATTCTCTAGCTGTTTTCCTCCACTGCGTTAGGGACGCTTGTTCGTTTTAATGCCTTTTAGCTTGTTTTTTCTCCACATGCGTTAGGAGTATACGAAAAAGTTTAGGGGAGACCACTCCCTCTGGTTTGATATAAAACCTTACAGTCTATCAGAATGAAAGTGCATAGAGAATTGAACTAGCGTGTATTTAGAGTTACAATAATTTTTTGGTTGAAATCCGGACCCGCTGGGGAGAGTTGAAAGGACTTGGAGGGTCAAAGTAAATATGAAATTCTAAACGCTGTCGACCAACGTTCTGCTTTCATAACACTAGCACAGAGTTTGAGGAAATAAAAATAAAATTATGACGTCAGGATGAAAAGAAGATATTATTTTTATTAATGTTTGGTAATTCAAAACTTTATTAATGAAAAATAAAATGAAAACTAAACTGTCTAAACTTTTAATTTTCAGTTTGAACTGGGGCCTCGATAAGGACCCTCACCCACTTTCTCATCTTAACAATGGATGTAAACAGTAAATATTCTTTCATAGGCGAAATGACGTCATTTTTTCCGAACACGTCAGATTTTCCCAATTACAACCAAATTCCTCTCTCGTCGCATTCACTGGAGTAAGTCCGGACATTTTGAAGCCAAATACTAGTCCGGAGGTAAGCTTGAAGTCCGGTCTTTCCGGACGAAATTCGGACTTATGGTAACCCTACGTACATTCAATTTGCTTTATAATACTAGCAAGAATACGGAATTTCAATTTGTTTCACTGGGTCTTAAAGTTCCCAACGTGATGAAACTTCTGGAGTATATAATTTTATTTCTTACTTCCAATTTAAATGAAAACGAATGGCAATTCTTCCCAAAAAATAATTTCTTCTTTCGCAGAGTCTGAGCTGCCGTGTTGCAATCCATTTTCAGCAAAAATGTATATAACCGAAGATATACATATAGAAGACTTTATAGATTTGATTAAGATAGTTAGACTTTCATAAAATACTTCCACTGGCGATGCAACATAAAATGTTGAAAATATAGTTCTTCCTGCTGCGTACAAACTTGTTTTTTATCACATGACTATTGGTAGAAGATAAATGGCTACTGGCTGATGTTAAATCTTTAGACAATGAAAATATATTGCTAAAAATTTATTTACTACTAAAAATGTTTCATTAATGAATACTATTATGCCTCGTATAATAATATTAATTAAGGTGCTTAATTATTTAAAATATTATAAATAATTAGGAAACTTGATTGTATTTTTTCGAATTAGTAACTGTCTATTTTCGAGTATCTTGTTGAAACCCGTGTCAAAGGCCGCAATTACACATTCCCATAGTCGAACACAATTATTCTCAATCTTTATAATTATATACTTTAGTGCAGTGCAAAATAATAGAGAGGAAGCCAGGAAAACAAGGAAAGGGAAGACAAACATTTCGAAGGAAAATTATCGAAATTAAATTCAGAAAAGAACAAGGTTTTTTTAAGAACAAATTTTCAACCGTCTTTCCTTAACATAGGTAAATGCAGAGATATTAAACTTAAGTACACTAGAACCCCAGTTAACCGAGCTCGGGTTACCGAAACTCGGGTTTGCCGAAACTCGGGTTATCCGAAATGCCTCTCAAATCAGAAATCCAAATTACACATACTATACTGCAAAGAAATAACCGCGAAGGCGAGATTTTTGCAACGATATCTCCACTTGTTTCTTTTAAGGCTCGCCAAGAAGCTCAGTGAATAATCTAGAATACTAAAATTAAAAGCTATGGGTGTTAACAATGTTAATTACGGTATTGTTTAACTGTGCCTGTGAGGAACATTGCGCCCGACGGAGGGTTAAATTTTATAAAGAACATAAGTGTAGCCTACAAAGAGAGTTTCGAATTTGTTTTACGCTGAAATTATGTGTGTTGAAAATTATGTAAACTGTATCTATATATATATAGATACAAAACAGTAACAGATGTTCATAATTTTGGAGTTGGAATCCCAAATTCGGTAACCCTAACCCTGTTACTTCGATGTACCTTTTCTCAAAATCTGTTATAGATTCATGTTTGAAATTTTTTATACAAGTAAAGTACATCTTTCTCATTATGCTAAAATGACTTTATTTTTAAGAAATTCAAAAATTTAATTTTTACAAATTTTTTTTGTCAAAACAAAAAAAATGTGAAATTCGCCATTTCGATGCACCTTTTCTAAAAATATGTTATAGACACATGTTTGAAAGTATTTTTACAAGTAAAGTGCACCTTTATCATTATACTGAAATGCTTCTTAATAAAATAAAAATTTCAAACAAAAACGGAAATTAAGAACAAACAGTTTTAGTAATTTTAAATAAAATCAAGAATTCTGATTTCGCTGGGGGAGGGGGGGGGGTGCAGCCCGATAACCGCCGCTGGATTCGCCACTGGCATCAAGTATAACAATAACATTGCCAAGTTAACAATAATTAAATTTAAATTGTTCTAAAGTAACATTATAAATTCATTAAAATGGCTAGCATGACAGAAATTAACAAATTAAATAAAATACAAATTGCATTTACATTACAACAAACTAATTTAAGGACCACAAAAAATAGTATTACGTTTAGTTACCAAAATAATGAAATCTGCATCACTAAATTAAGATAAAATATTCAAAAGAAGTAATCTGAATTAAAGTTTTTAAAACTAAAGAGCAATGAAATAAAAACAAATATATAGACGGGAAAAAGTAAAGGGATAAATATAAATGATAAATATAAGGCCTTATAAAAGGCCTAAATACGTAACTAAGAAAACAAAATAAATAAGTAAATGCAGTTGCTACAAGAACGAAAAGTAATAAATACATAATAGCAAAGCCTATTGGAGCAAACGGGAAAAAAACAGTCAGGAAATAAACAGATTTCATGGGAAGATAAGAAAATGCAGCACAATTCCAATGGAAGGTAGGATGCAAATTAAACTGATAAAGAAAATAATGTCTTAAATACTGAGATGGAAAACAACAATGATCTATTAAATTATATAAATATGGTATTCTTTTAACTACATTATTGAATGAAAGTCTTAGAATTTGCCATCGTTTCATTTTATGTTCCCAAAAATGAAGCACAATCTTCTGCAAGCGGCTCTAGAAAACTATATAGGATGTCGTGATTCAATAGCTAGAATATTTTATAAATATGACTGATAGGACCCGGAGACCGTGCAAAAAATTAGAATTAGTAACATTTTCAGAAATATATTTATTGAATCAAAAAACATAAAATGAAATTTTTTCCGTCATTTAAAGCAATTTTTCGAATTGGGAGTATATGTCTATCTCTAACGGTTTAGAAGTTAGCTATTGAGCCACGTAAGAAATGACACCCTGTACACATATTTCTGTTATACTCTCATAGGATAAAACGTAATCCGCTGTCTGAAGGAAATTCGAATAATTCTGAGAGGCCTCAAAATTCTTTCCATTCCTTTCATCTACTAATAATCGCAGTTGAACAGAGCTCCAATCATAACAATATGCCCCCGTATAGTTTCATTTTTCATCACCTCTACACAGAAACCGCTTGTGTCGCAGTCGCTATGCACATGACGTTTGTATTCCATTTTGAAAAACAATTAAATTCTTCAAACAGAGCTCCGATCGTAACAATATGCACTGGTACAGCTTAATTTTTCATCAACTCTACAAACTAACCGCTTGTGCCGCAGTCGCCATGCACATGACGTTTTTATTCCTTTTTAGAAGGAATTCA
>BGPR01000200.1:294729-331275 GCA_013235015.1 Araneus ventricosus
AAGGCAGGGCAGGGGTAATTCGGTTCTGTTCAGTCAAGGTATACTTAGATATGCATAGGTATACTTGGATATGCATAGGTATACATAGTAATAGGTATACTTGGATACAGGGTATACATAGTAATGGTGTGGGTTGAGTGATGGCTAACAAGACTCCGATCTCAGTATCCGAGCTGTCGTGACGGCTGTTCTTCAATTGACCCAGAATGATAAGGCAGGGCAGGGGTAACTCGGTTCTGTTCAATCAAGGTATACTTGGATATACATAGGTATAGTACATAGTAATAGGTATACTTGGATGTAAGGTATACACAGTAATGCTGTGGGTTCAGTGATGGCTAGTAGGACTCCGATCTCAGTATCCGAGCTGTCGTGACAGCTGTTCTTCAATTGACCCAGAATAATAAGGCAGGGCAGGGGTAACTCGGTTCTGTTCAGTCAAAGTATACTTCCCACGCTCTTAGAAAGAGGTAACTTAGTTATTTTTGGTTCATAAATATAAAAAATAGGCTTGGCATAGAATATAATATAAATTCAAGAATATTAATAAAAATAAAGTATTTATCTCGCAATAAACTGCGCATAGATTTTGATAATTTAAAAAGAATAATAATATACCACGTTAAAGCATTAAAACCGATTGAACTGCTTTTCCTCATTATTTAACTCTGATATTCAATCTGTCTTAATCAATTCGTAACAATTTTTAAATAAATTTCGAATTCATACACAGGCCTGAAAGAATGAAATAGTTTGAATTTATTTAATCACACTTATTTTTATACCGCCAACTGTAATTTTGAAATCCGACAAAAATTGCCAGACATGTGAACATTTTATTTTCAAATTGTTATTCGGCACAGCTTAATAAATCTAACAACGTATAAAGAGAGATTTGTTTAAAAATGCTTAACTATAATACATTCTGTGGTATAAATGAAAAACTTGAGACGAGTTTAAGTATAAATTAGTTAAAATCTCAAGTAAAAGCATCAATTTTTATTTTAATATTAAGTTATTAAATTTCTCAAGAATAGTTATTATTCATCTCTAACATTCTATCGGAAATTAATATTTCAATTGCTAGTATAAAATTTATTACTAGCACGTTAAAATTAAACTCTGAATTACGATGAAGAATGTAAGACAAAATAAAAGCTCAAGACTTATTTTGAAAGTTGAAGAACGATACATTGTATTAGAATTTAAGAACTTAATCAAAATAATTTTAGATGGAAAGGAAATGCCAAATTTTAACGCCATATAAATTGAAATTGCATGCAGTATGAAAGAAATTCCTTATGAAATACAAAGAAATTAGCATCTTAAGAGAAGGATTTGATTGCATATGAGGTTTAAATTTGAAATGCGTTATTTCCTCTGTGTCTTAATACACTTTAAATGAAGCAATATAATGGAATAACAAAATATTTANAAGAAAAGCAAAAATTAAAAAATTAAATATTAAAAAGAAAAGCAAAAATTAAAAAATTAAATATTAAAAAGAAAAGCAAAAATTAAAAAATTAAATATTAAAAAGAAAAGCAAAAATTTATGGGTTGTAGTTTTCGTTCCATTTTGTCTGGAGGACCAGAAGTTCTTAATATAAAATAGCATCGCTAAAATATTCATTAATGTGTCTTTAAAAATCATTTAACTATTACTGAAGATGTAAATTTTATTACTATTTTTAATGTTTTAGATATAACCGTTAGAATGTTTACTGCTTCAGTAATTGTTATTTATGTTATCATTATTTATATTTACCGAGAGATAAAATCTGTAACAAAGAGTAGAATAAGATAATCACTTCTTTCTGGAAACTTTTAATATAAATTATTTATTTTTAATGCCTAACTATGATCTATGATTTACACTAATTTTTTAAATAAATAAAATTTGTTGATTTTTATGCATGTATTCCTTTATAATTCTTAGGGTATGTAAGTCGGCGTTCCCACATTCAAAGGTCATTAAAAATAATGGGAAATTACATAAAATCTGAAAGCATAGTTTTCTATCCCTCCTGTCTTTCGTTAAATGTAGTACGTATTCCGAGAATTTCTGTTACATTTCTTGATATAAAAGAGCATAAAAAAATGCATGAGTGTATAATTATTTGGATTGTCAATATGCAAACATATTTTATAAAAGAATTTTGAGTGGATTAGGAAATCATTCATTTTTAACCATGATGAAACAGTACATTTTAGTTAGGTCGGCAAAATATACGAGGGCAATTATATTTTCAACCTCCGATCGGGTCGCTAAATAGGTGAACGACTGCGCATGTCTCTAACCATAACCTCAACCACTACCGACGCCAGATGGCAAGTTTGAGCTGAGGTGTCGGCACGTAAACATGGCTACTAGAATTGATGCTCCCGCCAAGTGCGAGTTGCGTAGTGTTATTCGCTTTCTTCAAGAAGAAGGTTGGTTTGTATTAAACGATAATTGTAGCTGTTTCTTGTCAGACCTTACAACGACTGCGTTCTGACTTCTGGAATTGTCCTCATTCATGACAAAGCCCGTCCTCACTGTGCTATTGTAACCCAACAGTTCTGGAGCTGTTTAAATGGGACGTGTCTGATCACCCGACGTATAGCACCGATTTAGCGACGATTTCGTGATTTTAGCGTGATTTTCATATCTTCCCTGAATTGAAGAACTGGCTGGGAGGCCATAGCTTCCAGAAAAATGAGGAGATTCAAAGCAACATTCAGGCATATCTCACATCACTGGAAACAACATTCTTCAAAGAGGGAATCGGAAATCTGGTCCACCGATATGACAAATGCATGGACCCTCACGGAGATTATGTCGAAAAGTAACCATGTTTGAACTTAACTTTTGCTAACAAATTAATTTTGTTCTCTACTCTTCTATTTTTTATTGTTCTTGGGAGGTTGATTTAAACGTCCCTCGTTTATAGAAAGGTAGCTGTTAGGAAGTTTATTCAACGAAAAATTATGGATTAGCTGAAGAAGAGAAATGCGAAATCGGTTCATGCAAAAGAAAATTTACTTTTTGTTACCATTGCTTCGTTGTGGTTTAATTCTTTATATTGGAGTTCTGTTTTCAAGTAACATAAAAACTGTTGATGAAATTTGCCGTTTCAAGAGCGGTCAAAGTTGAGAATGGCACTTAACCACTCCTCAACTAACCTTGGAAGATCGATCCAAGATTTCCTTTGTTAAATGACGAACATGATGTAGGTTCAATATTGTCTTGTATTGTTAATATTCCAACTTCAAAGCCGATACACTTCCACCAGTCAGGAAACAACAACACGAAAGATGCAGTTTTCAATCGCTGAAGTATTCGTTACGTTGGCTTTCCGTTTCCGAGCAATATGAAAATTATTGAAGAAGTTTGCAGCTTTTAACAGAGGTAAGAGACGAGGAAGGCACCTAAGCCACTTCTACAATATCCTTGGAAGTTCGATCCAAGATCTCTATTGTTACATAACGAATATGAGGTATGCTAAATCTGGACTCGTATTGTTGATGTTCCAACTTCAAAGCCGTTAAGCTTCCATCGGTCAGAAAAAAAAAACATAAAGAAAAATGAAGTTTTCAATGGCTGATGGAAACAGCATTGTTCTACCTTTTCTTACTCGATCTAAAAGTTGATACAAAATCGTACTAATCGTTCATGAAGATTTTCCTATCTGACCAGAATATTGCTGTTGCATAAGCCTTTATTTACAAAAATCACATCGTATCTAACCTGTTATACGTGAATTCTGTCTAAATTTTTATCTAAGGTATAACAACTGTTGGAGAATTTAACAATGGTCTTTAAATCGACAGATTTCATGGAAATCGGGTCCTAGTTTTAGTTGATACAGCAAACTGCCAAATTCACCGATCAGCATGAAGACAACAGCATTCGTTACTAGAGAGTATTGCCTACGATATCTTTCCACTGCGTCATACTAATTGCTGCTGGTCTCAATGATAATATAATATGATCTGCAGTTAGCATTTTACAAGTCGTGCAGAACATGACAGATACGATGATAAATATGAAGCATTATCGGCAGCAAACATTTGGAGTAGTTTAAGTAAGTGTTCAAAAAACTTGCCGTCCGAAGCGATACTCGCTTTGAATGCTGTTATTCCTACAACTGTGCAGTTGTGGTATTGCGAATTTGTATACCATTAAACCAGTGTTGTACACAATATTTAGTATATTCCTTCCCTTTAATTCACTAGCGGTGGATATTTCGTTTCCCATCCCGTGTTCTATAGTAAAAATGGCTTGTTTCTATATACCTGATATACTCTAAGGAATTTTGAATCCTCTCGGCGGAGGTATATTTATAACTTAGGCTAGAGGCGCTTGACATTAATAATTTTACATTTTAAAAATCAATAGGAGGGAGATACAACTCCGACTGTATTAAAATTAAACTATTTAAAATGTTATATCTTAATGTAATTTATATGAATTCTTCAAGGAAAATACGTATTATATGTTATTCAATTTATACATGCAGTTTCATTATACCATTTTGAAAATTCTTTGGAACGATTCTGTTTAATGTCTAGATTAGAACGATTCTGTTTAATGTCTAGATTTGTGTTGTTAATATTTCTTTATTGTATTCTCTGCTATTTGTACGTGCATTATATTTTGTTTATGAACTTATTAAACTATATTTTTTTGCACGGAGAAATCGAATGTTAAACTGCGTTAAATAATTTGATTAAATTATTTTAGTTCTTTATATATAGTTCTTTATCTAGTTCATTATTCAACAGAAAATCAGAAAAGTATGCTATTTAATTCCAAAGTTATTTGTATACTTAATCGAAATTCACCAAGTTTAATAACCGAGGCTTAAACTGGAACAATCATTTTCATACAAGAGTTTAAAAAAGAGAACAACTGCCAAATTATTTATAAGAATATTTCAAACTAATTAAATCCTTCATGTGAAATTATAAATTATTTACATACACATTTTTGTGACAGCTTTCAACGGAAAATCTCAATAGGTATTAAGAAACCAGCAGCTTCTTTAAGTGATGGAAATAATTTGTTGTGAAATACATATTTTTAGAAACATTTTCATTAAATGCTGTCACATCGAATTAATTACTTTAGAATAAATTTATCCCCCACATGTAGGAAAAACGACAGTTTCGTTCACTTGTTCAGACATATCATTCTTTAAAAATCGGTTTTAACAGCCATTGTATGTAACACAGGATTAAGTTCCTTAACAGAATAATTGTTAAGTCTGCTACTTTAAAAGTACAAGGAAAATTGGAGCGAATTATGCAAATAGGTTTATTTGAAATGAAAAATATTGACTCTGTGTGAAAAATGGCTGCTACAAATTAAAATGTTAGAAAAAGATACAGAACAGACGGAAAGAAAAATTGTTTATGAATTTTCTACTTTCTAATGACAAACTATTCAGAATTTGTTAAAGAAATTATTTCTCAGAAATTGGGGAAAATTAGAAATCAGGATAATAAAGGAAACATGTCGCCGAACTAGAAAATGCTTCAAAAGAATCAAAAATGCGTTCTTGAAAGATTTCAAAATTTATGACATTCCCATGGAAAAATACCTGAATAATAAGTTTAAAAGAAGCTGCAATGCATTGATATAATTATTGCACCTTGCACTTATTAAATCGTTTCTTGTTTAACTAATATTTATTTTCTCTCTTCACAGAAGTGATTTTTATTATTTTAGTGTTCATATTCTATGGAAATTCAGAACTGATCTACAAACAATTTGTACTTTCTGAAGATTAAAAATAATCCTCATCCAATCAGCTTAGTCAATTCTTTGTCTTGGAATAATTTTGAATTGAACATATCCATATAAAATTGTATATGCCTAAGTTTTGAAAGAAAATGCTGACATCATTCTAAAATAAATGCTTAAAAGCACTAGAAGATATAATAAAAAGTCAGCATTTATTATTGAAAATTATACTAAGTGAAATAAATCACAGATATTAATTTAAGTTTTTTTCTTTAAGTATTTAAAGATAATGTATTTTAATTACCAAAAATTTCAACCTCGATATTTTAATAAACCTCCGCCATTTAGAAAAAAAATAGTTGGAATTGCGTCTGTCTGTGAACATATTAGCTTAAATATCCAAATGAACTGGATGAAAGAAATTTGGAATGTGGCCTTAACACCGTATGTTTGGATCTGCATCATTTTTTGGACAATTACAAAGGAAGGCGTGCCTATCAGTCCGTCTCTGTGCAATTGAGTTAGTTTAGTTATACTAACGTCCCTTTATTTTAAGCAAGACGAAGGCTATTTTGGAACGGACTTGCAATTTTGAACCACGGTAATATGACGAGGATGTAACCTGAGCCGGCACTCCCTCTCCAAAATTTCGCGCCACACCCGCTGGAGGACGTTTGATACCCTATGTATGATTTAACTTTAACGAACAGCAGGCCCAATGCACGGCGGATTTTCAGTGCAATCGGTTTCGAGCCTGGAGCTCTCCAGCCCCGAAGCCAATATCTTACAAATGAGGCACCGTGGCCCCTCTGTACGATTAAGCTTGATAACTCAAAAACGCAACGAGCTTCATGAATGAAATTTCGCATAAGGTTTTCTTACTACACTTTCAGATCTGTATCGAATTTGGAACTCAGATCTGTATCGAATTTGAAACTTGCAGATCTATATAGAATTTGGAACTTGCAGATCTGTATCGAATTTGGAACTCAGATCTGTAACGAATTTGGAACTCAAATCTATCTCAATTTGGAACTTGCAATCGGATCAATTTGGAACTCATAGATCCTGTATCAATTTGGAACTAAGATCTGTATCAATTTGGAACTCAAATCTAATTGAAACTCAGATCTATATAGATTTGGAACTTGAATTTGTATCAATTTGGAACTCAGATCTGTATCGAATTTGAAACTTGCAGATCTGTATCGAATTTGGAACTCAAATCCGTATCGAATTTGAAACTTGCAGATCTATATAGAATTTAGAACTTGCAGATCTGTATCGAATTTGGAACTCAGATCTGTATCGAATTTGAAACTTGCAGATCTGTATCGAATTTGGAACTTGCGGGTCTGTATCGAATTTGGAATTTGCAGATCTGCATCGAATTTGGAACTTGCAGATCTGTATCGAAAGTGGGACTTGCAGATCTTTATCAAAGGGTGCACTGTCTCTCGGCCTATCTAGTGGAGTTTTCGTGAGTTTTGATAGCTCAGTAAAGCAATTAGAATGGTAATAGAAGTTTGTGTGTTGACTTGACCCTAAAAGATAAAAGTGATATCAAATTTAGGATTGATCCAATCGGTTGATAAGTAAGATGAACTGCTCTAAATACAGAAATTTTATTTCCACTCTACTACGAAAGTAATCACCAAATGTGCCATGTTGTAAAAGAATATGATAAATTTATGGGGTTAATACTGTGGATAATATTTTAATTATTGCTATATTATGTTCTTCAGGATTTCAAGCCTAGATTCCAAGTAAAACCAATTGCTAGGCTTTTATGTCTGGGACTCTAATGGACTTCTACAGTTATTCTCTTTTCGATAAACATCAGGAAAGGAAACAAGCACATAAGTTTACTACAAAACCTTAAATACGACATTTTCTAATCTAAAATGACTTAGTGGATTTTCACCAGGTCATATATTTACAACACAATGACAAAATAATGTGGAATTTTCCACGAGTGTAATATATTTTTAAAAATTATTTAACCTTAATCAATGATCTTAATCAATGACGAAAGGTTATCATCCGCTTGGTTTTTCTAGCTTCTCAAATACAGGAAGAGGGTGATTAAATTTTTGATTGGAAATTAGAAAGAATTAATTAAAAATAGCCTCATTCAAACTATTGTTTTCGAAGGGAAATAGACAAAAGTGAAGCAAAAAAGAAGTTGCATTCTTTTTCCATCATAGAAACGTCGCATCATGTCCATTTAGATGTTAAGTATCTTAGGACTTCTAGGAGACTCCAAATTTTTGTTCTTTCTTCCAAATAAATTTAGTGAAAAATTAAACCGAATTCAAATATGACTCTTTTACCATAAATACATAACGGAGTAAACATGATACTTTAAACTCTCCTTAATTTTTTTAGAATATTTTGCTTGCAAGCATTTATAGTTTTAAGCATTTTTACTTTAAAATATCATTGCATATCTATCTTATTAGTTGTGTAGACTTCACTTTTCATATATTTATATATTCTTCTTTCCTTGCATGTTGTATGAAGGAAGAAGTTTAAGTATGAGTTGAGTAAACCATTCTAATTAATTTTAAGAGAAAGTAACGAATACTGTGCCTAATAATTATGTTGAATGCTGTTTTGCACTTCATTAATTATACTGTTAAAGCCTTAATTACTTGCAACATTTAATATTGATGAACAAATTTGCATAAATTGCCTAAGCCTCACCTCATAAACAGTGAAGTCGGAAAATGACAGTAAATAAAGTGTGTTCTTCACTCTTTCAAAGTACCTTTTGTGAAGATAAATGATTAAAAGCATTGACAAATAATTCGCCAACTTTATAAAACTTTGCTTTATTTAATGTATCATGAATACTGCATGTATACTGTAATCTTGTTGCTGAAAGTGGTATGTTTGTTTTTTGCTAGACCACAAATGGTTTCTTTGTATAATTTCTATACAAATTATCATTTTGAAAAGCAATTTGTCTCTAGTAGGTAGATAATGCACTTCAAAATTAATTTCAATTATACAACGGCACTTACCTCAAAGCTTTGTCTTATGCTATGAACCTCAAAACATAAGTAACAAACAGAAACAAACAAACATATTACAAAAATTTATTTCTAATTTCTTTTTTAATTAAAAATCAAACAAGCTATAAATTATTATAACATACGGAAAGGTGAGGAATCCTTTAAACCAAATATTTTAATGTACATCAAGGAACATGAGTAGAAATTATATATTACTCCTACTCAATGCCTTCCCTAATAAAAGAAGAATGTCTTGTTCATTAAAAAAAATAAAATTCAGATGGATTTCTTCATGAATATTAAAATAAAAAATATTTCTCCTAATTAATGAATTCCAAATTTAAAATCAACTCATCTCAAGGCGTTAAGGAGTAAATTAACTTCCCAGTAAAAGACTACTTTTTTTGAGAAGTCAATTTACTGTTTAGTCATCTGTTACGAAGCATGCCAACAAAAGAAATGCTTTAAATTAAATATTTTGATTTGATTTATTTGGTAAACATACAGATTTAAAGTAGCATACAGTACATTGCAGCAAATATTTAAAACTCGAGCCATAGTGAGATAAAGAGAACGGTGTTTCAACTAGTACTCAATTATAAAACTACCACATCTCTCTACTAATCTAGAGAGATGAGGTAGTTTTGTAACATTTGACTACACTATAGAGACGACTTCATATACGGTGACCCAGCGGATAATGTTTGAAAAACAATCTAATAGATGGCGCTAGCTGCGAGCAAGTGAGAACAAACTTGGTGCGCATGATCACTAGAGCGGGCAAATGTACAGGTTTGTGTTTCATTAGCGAGCGTTGAGTTTAAGTGTGTTGTTTAGTTGTGATTGTCACAAGCGAAAATGAATAAATATTCAACAGATATTCGAGTGTTTTTGTGCTCGAAATGGAATGAAAATATTAAGGCAGTGCAACGGGAATGTCGGGGGGAGTTTCACAACAAGAACTGGCCGGACAAAAGGACTGCAGTCCACACGATTGGCGGCTAAGTCTGTTCACGCGTGATAGATGGAATGAGTAGGTTGAATGTTCGAAAGTTTCTTTCGGGCTCACTTTCTCAAAATATTTTTTCACTCACTTTTTTCTCATCATTAATAAGATCGAATGAGAAAAAATGTAAGTTTATTTTCACTCCGAGAAAGTTTAGAAGGAGAGTGATACTGTAAATTGTGAATTATCACTAGGTAATTTCAGTAATAATATATTCTTGGCTGTCTAATTATTTAGAGAAGCTTCCAAATAAACAGTATAAATCAAGATCACACAAAGAAAGCCAAATAAATAAACTCATAGGTAATCGAATAAAACCAGAAACAAACAAGGAATCCATTCTAGTCCATTTTTTCAAGGGAAGAACTTTATTCAAAATGGATTCAAAATAATAATTGGGGAATTTTTCTATAAGAAGCTAGCATTACGCCAAACATAGCTTCTCTTAGCCCGAAATTTCCTAAACAAAGGACAAAGGAGATCTATACATCAAAAAGCATATTTTAAAAAGAAAGAGGAAAAACATACACATTAAAACGCTAATAAGACTGATTAAATTTTATCAGTCATCTGGCTATATTAAAATAAGCCTTCATAAATAAAAACTTACTCTATGCTCAGAGTTGAGAAAAATGAAAAAAAAGTCTTCAAGTAATGAGAAACCCACGCTAACTTTCTTTTAGAAGGAGGAATTATTAAATAAAACACTAGTTCTATGT
Organism: Araneus ventricosus; assembly: GCA_013235015.1. Taxonomy (NCBI): domain Eukaryota; kingdom Metazoa; phylum Arthropoda; class Arachnida; order Araneae; family Araneidae; genus Araneus; species Araneus ventricosus. The sequence continues at coordinate 305,199 of BGPR01000200.1, forward strand.
CGCCATCTATATTCGAAGAAACAAAACAGAAGAGGCAAAAACAGTATTTTTTTTAGGGAATGAAACCAATTCACACTTATGAAGATTATTCCAAATAAACACATTTTGCCACTGATCTAATTTTTTTAAAATTTTATTTTCGTTTCGTTATCAAATTCAGACTCAAAAGTAACCACAGAAAAACAGATGTACAGAAGAGGACTTAGATTTGAGCAACAAGTGAAAAAAGAAAATTGGATCTGTTAATTCTGTCTCTGCTCTTTACTTATTCCTGTGTTATTTTAGATCGGAAATATCTAATCGGTAGCAGCAACGCTTGCGGTCTCAAAATGTCTGTGAAATTAAATGCTTGCTGATTGTCAAGCACATGGAACTTCAAAAATAAATAAATGAATAAAATTCAGCAAATGCGTCGCATGTCTTTTTTTTCCTACCAGAGGTTTCCTTCACTCAAATTTTTATTCTAAATTTTGAATTCTTTTTTCATATTTCAGAATCAATATCTTTTTATTGTTAACTACACACGAAACTAATTGCTGAATAAACGTTCGCCTGTTTTATGTCACAAATTTTTCTCCCATAAAATAATAATGTTCTCAGTTAAAAGACTCATTAAACACGTTTATCAAGACTTTGTTTCACATGTATTGCCTGGACTTGCATGTTCAAAGAAACATTTTATGCAATCATTTTGGAATGAGAGCAAGGTTGCTTGGGCCGTACCCCCAAGGAAAAAGTCTACAAATTGCAGACTTTACTAAATGAAGACATAAATTTTGCATTATTCACAACTTCTATGAATATTGACGGTATTTATTACAAAAAAGGTCAAAATATACGTATTGTTTCAAAGGAAATAACAAATTTTAAAGTAATAACATCGGTACGACTAAGAAAACCGGTTCTTAAGTCGTGCCACCTATTTCCTAAGTCGTATCTTGAAAGTAAATGAAGCAAGAATATCTTGTATTACTATTTATTCAGTAAACTATACGGTCTTGAGTTAATCCTCGGTTAACCCTTTCGGTTTTCCAAAATCATAATGTTTATTTAGTTCTAGAAGGTAAAGTCGCAAATTCGGTTTAGGAATATTATACTTTCATTGAAGCCCATATCACCATTGGGTTATTTTCATAACGCCTCGTTCATATTTTTGTGTCTCTAAGTATTATCTGTCCATTTTGCCATGTTTATGGGCCCTGCCTAAAAATTAGAAAATACACAGTAAAAACTACATAATATAAAAGAACAATATTCTATTTCTATAAATGACATGCATCTTTAGATGTGCAAGAGACCCTTAAGGCTTATTTGGTACGACTTAAGAATATTTATGATTATTTTAAATGTAATATTTTAAATAAGTATCACCACATGTAATATTCTAAATAAGCATCATAAAAGAATGAATGAAACCAGAACGCCATTGTTACATAAAATCAATTATTCAAATAGCACAGAATGATACCTTATGAAATAACAACATTTTATTTATAATATTTATTACTCTCCGTCTTACAAAATCTGCGCGAAAACTATAAGAAAACTACCGAAAACTTATTTTTCTTCGAGGTTATGTTGTAACGCATCGAAAATCCGTTCTAAATAATTGAATTAACATCGCCGATGCTAATAGTTATAGCACTGCTGTCAGCGTTGTTGATTCGACGTAAACAAAGTCAGAATGGCATCGGTACGCCTTAAGCGTACGGAGAGCTATTGTATACGGAGCTATATCATAAGGAGAGCTATTGTACGCTGTTTCCGTCAGCATGAGCTCAATGCCACCCACCATAAAAGTTTGTAGCACGTGACCGGTCAGAAAATATGACGGTAATCGTGGACTGTATTCAGCCGGCTTGAAAATTCACGCGATGTTGACGGAAAATCGTCAGCAGAGATAATTCAAACCAATCGGGTGTGACTTTGACGGTGACGTAGTTCGCCCCATCGATGATCGAAATCCTGTTCGACCGGTTATCTCAATGTATCACGTCACTTTTTTGGTAAGTGGTATTGCGCTCATGCTGACGAAAACAGCGTACGATAGCTGTCCATGTGATATACGCTTTAGGTTGTGTTACGACTTGAGAAACCTTACTCTACTTCGTTGCTAGTTTCAACTGAAGACTTTTTTATGTTAATATATATATGAAGCTTCACTTTAAAACATTAAGTACAGTAAAGCACCATTTATACGTCTTTCAAAGATCTGATGTAGAAAGTCATCTAGTCGAAATTTTATTAAACAACTTTGATTATTACAATTTTAATAACCACTAACATCACCACTGCGCATGTGCGCAAAAGGGTTGCATCATCTTGTGGTTTAGTCAGATAATTCCAACAAAATGCCTTCAGAAATTTGAGAAACTAACGATAAATTCTAAGCAGGATGAATTAACTCATTTTATCCCTCATCTCTTGACACGAACATAATTAAACCCTCTGATTCCTAAGACTATTGGAATAAAGAGACCTCAAACTAAGGGAACACCCGAGTTTCTCTTTCAAACATAAGTTAAGGACGTTAATATAAAATAACATTTATTTATATTTTCTAAGTAAAGTCTACTTTATTTAGAAAGTTAAATTTTTTTTAAACTGAAATTTGCTAAAAGAAATAATAACTAAAAAGTTGATATCCGGTATTCCGGACATCAGGTTCGAAGGGTTTAATCAAGAGGATGGATACTAAATAACCTTAACTTATAACCAAGTGGTTCAAGTGATCGCATAACAGTTGAACACCTTAATTAATTTTCGAACCAGCATGTCTCATTGGGTTATATAACTGTCAGAAATTCTGATGCGCATTTGTAGTATCTGTAATAAAGCCATAATTTTCACTATAAGGTATAATTCACGCTTATAGAGCGTATTCGAATGATTTTGATGGTATAGGCCAGTTCCGAAGATAAGTCTGTTTTAGTGTCTGCCTATGTATATATATATATATATATATATATATATATATATATGTAGAAACTAACTTTAGCATTTTTGTTCATTTAAAATTGTGAGAGATGGCACCACTAATAAAATTGTCTGTTTTATGGCGAAGTGAAGTCACGTCACGCGGCGGGAATTAAATCAGTTCGATGTTGGATTTTCACCGAAGCGGTCGTTATAATTTAGGCTCTCCGTTTTCTGAGCGAAAGTAAATTATGAATTAGCCTGGTGCTATCTCGGAGGTGAACTTGCTCTTATGTTTATTGTTTTAACCCCTTTGTAAATAGTTAAATGTTTTAATTGTGTTTAAATAATAAATTAGTTGATTTTAACTCTCTCTTTTCATTTTACACCAAATTAGAATCTTTATACCCTAGACACCTTTCCTACAAATTTGAGGCTCGGCCCGAGATTTAAGCAATGTTCAAAATTTTAACTAAGAGCAGTTTTGGTTTCACCTCCTCGTCGATTTTAACTTTATGAGTAACCTGAATTTCTGAACAACGTCGAGATCTGGCCTTGCATCGAAAAAGAGACACGGCGATAATTTTCAGCAAATTGAGAGCAACTTCAACGAGCGATACGAGGCAACTCAGCGAAATCCAGCGACCCCCAGAATTCAGCGAAATCCAGCGACTACTGGAATCCAGCGAAATCCAGAACACCGACGAAGGCACTTTCGGAATTGCATCGAATTCCTGGCGTCAGATCCGGGTATTGCTTGAATTTTCAACGAAGCGAATTTCCCTCAGTCCTTAAGGGCAACACCAGCGAAAGTGCCTCTGGAGTTACTTCGAATTATTCCAGTATCATCTCCAGGTCTTGCGTGAGTTGTCAGCGAGAATGAAATAAATGATTCGGTAAAAATATCAATCATTAACAACACGTCAGAGGTAACGCCGATTTACCTGTGCTTCAATTCTTTTTGAGAAATTTAGCTTACTGGTATAAAATATTTCAAACAATTAAATTGCCTGTCCTTGTGGAAATAAAGTAATAGTGTTTCTGAAAATAAATGCATTTAATGTGTGAAAGTGTTTTGAATAAGCGAAAGTGTTCCAGACATCGTTGACTTAGAAGAGCAGATGTAGGTATTTAGATTCATTTTTGGGCGGAAGTACATTGTTCTTATTTTTGTCCCGATTCTGATTTTATCAATGTTCTGTTTTTGAGTATAATATTAAGTGCATTCTTTGTGTTTTTAATTCCTGTTCTTAAGTGTATCTGAAATTGAATTTTGATGAGTTGTTGTATTTTTTCGTGGGTACAAGTACGATCATTAGCTTAATTTCAGGCAAAGATATATTTGTTCTTTTTGTTTCAGATTAACTCACGAATACTTTCAGAATTTTTGCTTGGTAATCTATTCTTGATATTTTGAGAAGAACGCATTGTCTTTTTGATAAAAAAAATAAATTGATATTGATGGTAATATTGGGCTATTTGGCAAATATTCAGGTTCCGGGAATTTTCAAAAGTTTATTTTTGTTCGTAATTGTTTATCATTGATGATTGCATCTTATTTAAATTATCTCTTTTTCTTGCTTGATTGAATAAACTTTTTGCACGTCATTTAAATAGTTTTGTCCAATTGGAATTGGGTTTTAGAGAATTTTATTTGTGTAACTTAAAACATTAATTAATTTAACTAATTTTAACTTGTGTAAAATTAAAACTGTTCTCTGGGTCACCACTCTGGGTTTTAAAAAATGGCATTTTTACTCGCGAGAAGGAAAGAGGATTTGATGACACTCGCCGCAGATTTGGATCTTACTTTTGAAGCGAGTTTCACTAAATTGAAGTTAAAGGAACTGATCGTAAAAAGCCCAGATTACGTCGAAGACGATGTTAAGAAGATGCTTGATGGCATTGTGGAGGAACGTACAAAAGGAGAAGAAAAAGCTGAGAAAGAGAAAATACGAAAGGAAGAAAAAGAAGAGAGGATGCAAAAGGAAGAACGAGAATACGAATTGGAGAAATTACGAATACAGGCCCAACGGATTGCCAATATTCCGAATAGCGCCGAAAACGTTCAAACACCGAATAAACCGATTCACGAAACTTTTCATAAGTTTAATATGCAGGAAGATATCAGTTTGAATCTCACCTTATTTGAATGTCATGCAAAACTAACCTTCTTGCCAAAAAAAGACTGGGTTCAAAAACTTATAGGGTTAATACCCATTGAAATTGCCCATCTGATAGCAAGAGAGCCAGCGGATAAGTGTAATGATTACGATCATGTAAAGGATTTGCTATTGCAAACATTTAAATTATCCCCGGAAAAATTTCGCCAGCTATTTTTGTTTCACCAAAAGGATGATGAAAAAACATGGCAAGATTTTCAACACGAATTGCAGACGTATTTCGATGGATGGACTTTAGGCTTAAAAGTCAACACTTACGACCAACTGCGAGAGTTAATCATAGCCGATCAAATGAAGGAAAAAGCGCCGTATGATCTTCGGGAACATTTTTTGGACGAGTGGTCTACTATTAACTCACCAATTGAACTAGCGAAGAAATTTGAAGATTATGAAGACGTCCGAAGAACTATAAAACCAAAGCAGTTCAAGTCATTCGCTAAGGGTTCGAGCAATAACCATAAATATTTTCGAGGACAAGAACATTTCCATCTTGAAAATAATGGGAATGAGAAAAAATACTTTCAATCGAAGAGAACTGTTTACGATAAAAGAATTAAACAATTAACGTGTAGCTACTGCAAAGGATCGGGTCACTATGCCGTAGATTGTACGAAGCGCCGCAAGGATTCGAAAAATAATAAATCTTCAAGCTCTCCGGTACAAATCTGTTCTCGGATTTCTAAAGAAAGAATTAAGACCAGAAAAATAACCATAGGAAATAAGACTTTTGAAGCTCTCATCGACACCGGCAGTTCAGTTACGCTCATTCGTGAAGATGTAAGCAAAGGAATCATCGAACAATCAATGCTCTCAAGGGACATTGTCTTGTTATCTGGATTAGGGAAGTACGAAGTCAAAACAAAAGGATCTTTCCAACGAGAAATCGAATTAGACGGAGAGAAATATTCCGTAACTTGGCATGTTGTTCCTACGCCGTATTTGGAATTTCAAGCAGTGATAGGATCGGACATTTTGGAGCAGGCTTTTGTTGGCTTCGATAGAAAAGGTGTTTATTTTCGTAAACATGAAGATAAGGTTTGGTTTATGCATACACAGGTTTACGAAGCAAGAATTGAGGACGAAATTGAAGTTAAGCTTGTTACCAATCCACGAATAAGAAAAGAACTTTCTGAGCTAATCAACAACTATATGCCTAGGAAGACCGAAACGACAAATGTGTCCATGAGAATTATCCTGAAAGATGATGTACCAGTTTACCAACCAGCACGCCGTTTGTCATTTCCAGAGAACCAAGCAGTCAACAAGCAAATTGACGATTGGTTAGATCAAGGAATTGTGAGACAAAGCTCATCTGAATATGCAAGTCCAATCGTGTTAGTTAAGAAGAAAGACGGTACCGCCAGACTATGCGTTGACTATAGGAAACTGAACCGAAAACTAGTCAAAGATCGTTTCCCATTGCCACTGATAGAGGATGTATTGGATAAACTCCAAGATGCCAAAGTATATTCCACGCTAGACTTGAAAAATGGTTTTTTTCCATTTCGAAGTCAACGAGGATTGCAAACATTTTACCTCCTTCGTTGTGCCAGACGGGCAGTTCGAATTTAATAAGGTACCTTTTGGCCTCAGTACAAGCCCAAGTGTATTCCAAAGATATGTGTATAGCATCTTCAGAGAACTTATGCGTAAAGGCATCGTAATAATTTATATGGACGATTTGATCATTCCAGCTAAAGATGAAGATGAAGGTATAGAAAAATTGAAGAAAGTATTTGAAGTCGCCTCAAAATACGGTTTGGAGATCAAGTTTAAGAAATGCCAATTCCTGAGAATAAGGGTGGAATTTTTGGGTCACGTTGTTGAAAACGGAACAGTACGCCCTTCAGTTGCAAAAACAATAACTGTCAGGAAGTTCCCAGTACCAACAACAGTCAAACAAGTACAAAGCTTTTTGGGACTCACCGGCTATTTTCGAAAATTCATTCCAGCGTACTCTAAAATAGCGAAACCTCTGAGTGATCTAATTAGAAGCGACAATCCATTTGTCTTTGAACAACCTCAAATAAAAGCGTTTGAAAAACTCAAGAAATTATTAACTGAAAGTCCAGTATTAAGCATTTCCAGCAAGGAAAAACAACCGAATTGCACACGGACGCAAGCCAGCAAGGGTACGGAGCCGTCCTACTCCAAGAAGCGGAAGATGGAAAATTGCATCCTGTTCAATACATGTCTAAGAAAACTACTCCAGCAGAGGAGAAGTATAGCAGCTATGAACTTGAAGTTCTCGCTGTTGTCAACGCTTTAAGGAAATTTCGCACCTACCTAATGGGGAATCATTTCAAAATCATAACGGACTGTTCAGCCTTTCAAAGGATTATGGACAAAAAGGATTTAGTTACTCGTATAGCGAGATGGGCATTACTGTCGGAAGAGTTTGATTATGAAATTGTCCATCGTTCCGGCCAGCGAATGCAACATGTGGACGCCCTTAGTAGGTATCCGGTCGCCATAATTACGAGCGATACTCTAACCGCAAGGTTGAAAAGGGCACAACAAGAAGATGAATACACGCAGAGTTTAAGATCAATGATTGGATCAAACAACGATTCAGACTTTTATCGATAAAAACGAAATACTCTACAAATATGTTGATGGTCGCGAATTAATAGTTGTACCAAGAGATATGCAAACTGAAATAATAAAGTTAGCTCATGTGAAAGGACATTTCTCCGCTGCCAAAACGGAAGGAGTTGTCAAACAGGAATTCTTCATACCTAATTTGAGTAAACAAGTACAAAATGTAATTGTCAACTGTGTGCCATGTATTTTGACCAACAAAAAGAGCGGAAAGAAAGATGGATTTCTCAACCCCATTCCTAAAGAAGATGTGCCTTTAAGTACTTATCACGTTGATTTCATCGGACCTTTGCCTTCTACCAACAAAAAATACCAGCATATCCTCACAATAGTGGATGCTTTCACCAAATTTACTTGGCTTTATCCCGTTAGATCTACTTCCGCAGAAGATGCTTTGGATAAGTTAAAAGTACAACAAAAGACTTTCGGTAATCCCAAAAGAATAATAACAGATAGAGGCTCTGCTTTCACCTCTAAAGCATTTGGAGATTATTGTACTAATGAAAACATCCAGCATTTTCAAATCACCACCGGAGTACCCCGAGGAAATGGCCAAGTCGAGAGAATACACCGAACTTTTATTCCCGTTTTGACCAAACTGTCAATTGCAGACTCAACCAAGTGGTTCAAGTTCGTAGACCCACTTCAAAGAATTCTAAATAGTACATTCAATCGTAGTACTAAGTGGTCTCCGTTTGAATTGTTAATTGGTGTCACCATGAGAAATAAGGAGGACCTTCATCTGAGAGATCTACTAATGGAAGAAATGATTGAAGAACTGCAAGAACAGCGAGACGAACTACGACAAGATGCAAAGAAAAATATCCAGAAGATACAGGCGGAGAATAAAAGAACCTACGATAGGAAATGCAGGAATGCCCCTAGTTACCAGAGAGGTGACTTAGTGGTCATTCAGAGAACACAATTTGGGACGGGTTTGAAATTAAGGCCTAGGTTTTTGGGACCATATAGAATAGTTAAAGTAAAGCCTAAAGATAGATATGACTTAGAAAAAGTAGGTAATCATGACGGTCCTAAGCTAACGAATTCATCTGCTGATCTAATGAAATTTTACTCACCAGGATGAAATATGTGTTTTTTTTATACAAGAAACTTTCCTATTTTCTTTTGGAACACAGTGTATAATGAAGTGTTCTGCTTTCTTTATTATCAATATTTCCTTTGTGAGAATCGTATTTTTACTTTCATGTTTAAATGTTATAATGAAATTTTCATCTTTTTAACTGTATTAATTTTGAAGAGTTGTTAATGGCCTATATCTATTATTGTATGTTATGTAAAATCACTGGGGTCAGTGATACCCAGGATGGCCGAACTTGTAGAAACTAACTTTAGCATTTTTGTTCATTTAAAATTGTAAGAGATGGCACCACTAATAAAATCGTCTGTTTTATGGCGAAGTGAAGTCACGTCACGCGCCGGGAATTAAATCAGTTCGATGTTGGATTTTCACCGAAGCGGTCGTTATAATCTAGGCTCTCCGTTTTCTGAGCGAAAGTAAATTATGAATTAGCCTGGTGCTATCTCGGAGGTGAACTTGCTCTTATGTTTATTGTTTTAACCCTTTTGTAAATAGTTAAATGTTTTAATTGTGTTTAAATAATAAATTAGTTGATTTTAACTCTCTCTTTTCATTTTGCACCAAATTAGAACCTTTATCCCCTAGACACCTTTCCTGCATATATATATATATATATATATATATATATATATACACATTTCTTCTGAAGTTAAATTACAAAATTCGGAAATAAGACCATTTAATGTGAAATATCAACGTTATTAATTTGAAGTTGATAATAACATTTTTTTATTGAATTACTAAACATTATATTCTTATTTCATTATTACCTGAAAAAATATACGAAACTGATGTATGATTAATATAATTAATTTAAATTCAGAATAAAACTCTTCAAAAGGAAAACAATGGAATTTATTATTTCAGATATTCATAAGTGTACATACTTCCCTCTTTGAAGTTAATTGAACGATACTTTAGTTAAAATTTTATGATTCACTAACTATTAGCTTAGTAAAGCAAGCTTCTCGTTTTCTATTTCTTGAAAATAGTTTAACTATATTATATGTCATAGTAATAGAGAAAAGTACGAAACGCTGCAGAAAACTAACCATTCGAATAAGTTATTTTAAATGTTAAGATAATTAACTTAAATGTTGCATAAAGATTTCCAAAATCTTCAAATAGAATTTATTATTTCAGGTATTGGTTAAGTATGCGTATTTACCTCTTCGAATATATCTACAATATTCAGTAAATAATTAGTGGGAATTTTGTTATCCACTCATTATACGCTTAGACTTAAATTCTTATATTTTAAATCTCTTCGGAAAATAGTTACTGTTTTATAAATTGCATAGTAATAAATAAAAATACGAAGCACTACAGAATATTATTCTTTACAATAAGTCATTTTAAAATTTTGTAAAAAGTAATCAGTTGCATCATATTGCTCAGCAAAAAAATAAATGAAAAGAAAAAGAAAATGAAAGAATAATCTGAAGGAATGATATTGATAAATAATGCCGGATTATTAATTTCCTTCTATTTCATATTGAGGATTTAATCGAAATAGTTCTGAAACTAAAAATAATGTCGCATTTCTAAGGTTAGATAAATGAAAAATCTCATTAAATATTAATGAGATTTCTTATAGGCCCTGTATATATACGAGTGTATATATATGGAAATAGTATCATGAGAAAGGATTTATCTTCATACAGACTCAAAATTAAAGATGAAGTATTTAAATTGCTATAACTATATTTTAATAAATTCAAAGCGTAGCAAACAGAAGGGAATTCTCATTAATTCAAATTCCAGTTTCTATGCTATAAAAAACATCTGGAAAATGGTTTGATAAATGGCTTTGTTAAAATACTCATTAGTGTGTCTTTGGCAACTACTTAACTATTACAGATGGAAAATATTAGGTAAATTTTTCTACTATTATTACTTTAATGATGTTTATATTATTATATTCTTATATCTGATTATTATTTATATTCCATTGCAATATATGATAATTCATAATATTTACAATTCATTGTAATGAATGAGAATTTCAAATACTTACTGTTATTTGCTGTGAATATAAAAGTGTAGTTATAAAAAACTATTATTTTTTTTAAATATTGAGTAGCATAGAAAACATTATTTTTAATAAACGGAAACGAAACAGTATCATGAATGGCAATTATTCATATTCGTAAAATTCATTTCTTTAAAAGGTTTTAGTTCATTCAGATTGATGTTTGTGAAAATTACCAGAAGAAACTCATTTTCAGAGAAAACCTAGAAGATATCTATTGTTTATATTGGCTGACATTAAAAACCCCACCACTCTTAGATTTAAAATGTCGTCTAACTTCTAAACGATTCGAAAATCTTGCGTTTCATTACACATTCTACCGAAAATCTTGAGCTGAAAATGAATACGGAGCTGGAGAAAAGTGAAACGCTTTTTCTTTCAAAAACTAAATTTCGTATCAAAATTATTATTAGCAAAACTAGTCTGTCGCAAACACTAAAATTTAAAATCATCTGTATCAAAGTATCTATATGTTTCAATGAAATTTTAGCATCATGAATAAGCTTCCTTATTATTAGGAAACTAATTAAATGACGCAGTCATACTGTTGCACAACATTCGAAACAAAGAAAGTTCTTAAATTAGACTTTTTGACTTTATTCCTTAGATAAGCATCCCATTTAAAAGCGACACATAATGCGTTAGGATCATTCCACTTAATTTTGAACTTCAACTGGAAGAAGAGGACGTTACCGGAGACAGTTCTTCCCTTTCCACGCTTAAATCACACTGAATGGCGAGTCATAAGTCTCGATACAGATGGTGAAAGCGGTAACTAATTTCTTTTTCGTTTAGAGGAAGGTGAATCGGGTGAAAAGAGATGCCACGAAGAATGAATGGATTTACATTATTCTGGTGGCTGGGAGTGTCACAGTCCTCAACTTTATAGATCGGACAGTCGCTATAACTCGGGGAGTTATTATCGGATCTTCATAAAACTGGTGCCGATGGAAATGTCTCTAGAAGATTGGTTTATTCCGAATATTCTCCTGGAGACAATTCCATCGACAGCAGTTTTATGAAGATCCGATAATAACTCTCCGAGTAATAGCGACTGTCCGATCTACAAAGTTGAGGACTGTGCCACTCCTCATGTAGCTCGGACTTTCAATGCAACGCTCAGAACGCAGACAACCCATGACACCATGACAAAATTTATCATGAAATTCAAATGGACATGTTCTGCCGCCGACGCAAGACCAAAGGCGGTAACAGATGAAGACACAGGTGCTAGTTGCGATGGCCAAGAGTCCCACGAAAGGGACATCTCACTGCGCAAATGGGAATCAGCCAAACAGTGTTATGAGCAATTTGTGAGCTAAAAAGTGGCACCCATGCAAGTTGCATATGTTGAAACATCTGACAGAGGACGACCCTGACCCTAGAGTAGAGTTTTGCGAGTGGAAATTGAACATGCATGCGAATGTTTCCGGTCAAAACTGGTTAGAGCGATTGTCATTGTGTGTCGTTAAGGAAGGGTGACATGTGGGGCATATACTGTAATTGTAGCATCATATGATACCATTTGTAAGAATAAATAAACATTAGTCGCAGTTTTGACCATTTGTATAGAGATTTTTGAAACAGTCTGTAATGCATCCACAATGACTATTTTTACCGTGTACTAGACCCTTAAAGAACGTGGATCGCGTCTCGACTCCATGAACCTACGATAAAATAAATAATATAAATTAAAAATAACATGATATATCCATTTGCAAATGAGATAAAACACTTTAGAATCACTTTCTATTTAAAAAATTATACCTTGGATTGAGAACAAAAATTCAAAGGAAAAACATGGGCGCACATTATTTTTTATGTAAACCATAATACTTGAACAAAATAATCATACTACCAGGGTATATCAGAAAGTTAGTTTCAGAATTTTTCTCCATAAAGCTCAGTGCTGATATCATCGCTATTAGAAGATGGCAGTGATTCATAGGAGTTAAAGTTCCTATATTATTTATTCTGTCTGGAACTATCAATGTGCACGCTATCAATGTGCACGCATTTGGTATACATTTAAAATGGTCAACAGACTATGCGAATGGTCCAAGAAAAAAGTGAGGTCAGTGGTTCGTTTTTTCTGTTAAAAAGAACCCGATGTCCGATATCCATCATGAAATTAGTGCAGTATACGGTACTCTTGTTATTACCGTAAACTTGAAAGGAAATGATGTCGAAATTTTTTAAATGAAAGGATGAACTTCAACTTCAGCAAGTCATGATGATGATCTTGATTCAGCGATAAAGCAAAAAGAAAGATGATTGACTCTTTATCATTTATCGAAATATAATATATTATTATAGTCCTGTTAATTTTCTATTGTTGCACGACAACGCAACAGCAGGCCACATTCTCGTGAAGGTCACACCCGGTTCGTGCCCCACGCCATCTCTTGGATACTTGACGCTAGGAAATTCTGCCACATCCTCCTTCTAGTCATGATTTGGCACCTTCTGACTTTCATTTATTACCCAAACTTAAAAAGCATTTTTGAACACAGCGTTTTCACTGAGATGATGACATTAAACAACTCGTCAACAACTGGCTTCATTATCAGGGAGGATTTTTCTATTACCATGCTCAGATTCCTTGATTTACCGATTGGAAAATGCCTCAACGGACATAGCGATTATGTGGGAAAATAATGTGTAATATAATTAAATAATGTAATAATGTACATATATGTATTTAAAAATTTAACTAAATTTTTAAAAATGTGTGATGTTTTTATAATTTTAATGTGACTGTATGCAACATGGACTTTTAGAACTTTAGTGTGTTTTTAGTGCTTTTGTAATTGCGTGTTTTTGTTTTAAAACATTTATGCGTTTAAATTTTTATAAACAATATGGTTTTGAGCTCTGAACTGTTGTATTCTCTGCAGTTACTTTTTTTTCTTTGTGTTTTATTTCACTTTGTGACTTGTGTTCTTTGTATGCTTTTGATCATGCACTTTGTAAATGGAGTCATAACTGTAGTGTGCTCTCTTTGAATAAAAGAATAAATAAATAAACTTCATATATGTTACACTTTCTTCATTGTATATTTCAAATTCTCAAAAAAATAAAAAAATAGGGTACTTTGGTTTCTGATATGCCCTCATAGAATTATGATCATTCATTTCTAACTGATACAATAAATTGCTGGTATTTCTAAATGGGAAGAAAATACTTTCTCTGAATCTTAAAGATCAGAAAAATCTTGCATATACCTCCTTCAATTCGGATAAAATGTGTATCCCGTTACATACATCTCGATAGTCGTGTTTTATAAGGAATGTTTTTCATTCCTATTTTTTAATAAATTTTAGTGTAATGATGATATAGAACCATAAAATCATCGTAAAGTTTCCATTCACTAGATATATTCTTTTAAGCGAAAGTTTTAAACAGCTAGTTGAGTTTCGTTATATTAAAGTCCCGTTTTGAAGCAACCCGAGGGCTATTTTGGAAAGAAACTACTAATTTTGAACGGAGGTCAGATGACGAGGACAGCACCTAAGCTGGTACTTCTCCCTCCAAACATCCCCACCACACCAGCGGGGGGACGTTTGGCCCATACGTATGATTTAACGTGCAACAGGCCCAATATACAATGAAGAGGTAAAAGAAACTCTGTAACTGTGTATTACATTTTTGTCTCTCTATTATTTTTCATTTTTATCATTAATTTTTTTCTCTCTCATTTTTACCTCACAGCAGAAACAGCAATGATTGCAGTCTGAAAGTATTTGTGGAAGTAAAAGCTTGTTAAATGTCAAATTCATATCACTCGAAAAGTAAATAAAGTTTAGAGAATAGTAAATTCTTGTCATTAGTACAAAAGAATGCTTCAAAAATCATTTTTAAGACAGAAAATCTTACATCTGAATAACAATATATCTGAATTTCTATAGGTTGTTTTTAATCAATCTATATATTATTTTTCATTCTACCACATTTTTAATTGCTAAATAGTTTGTGCATATTTTTTATTACTATTATTCCTGTGAATAGTAGAGCCCCCCCTTTTCCAAAGGTTCAAAAGCTGTTCCAAAAATCTAGGATCTGTTCATCATCGCAGTATTTAAACGTTTATCCAATGTTGTAATTCATTTTGAAAACAATATTTTTTTCCAGGCACAATAGACATGATATTTTGCCTCTCCAGAAGGTACATTCGTCGAACCCAGCATACGCTATTTTTAAAAGCTATATTTATAATCTTAAACCAATAAATGTATAATATTCCATACCAATATGACGCGCAAATTTTACTCAAAAATTTTCCTCAAATTTTAAAGCAAATACATTGAATCATTTATAAAGTACCATCAAAAATGTGCTGGTGCAGAGTTGTAGAAAATTTTACGCTGGAAAGTGAATGTAGTCTTCAAATTTTTATAACCTGAACGGCTTATCTAGAATAATTGAAAACAATACTTTCAATCAAAGAGGCAATTCAAGATTAGATGAAAATAAACAGCAAAAAGTAACTCTAAAAATGGAATTATGATCTTATCTCTCTTCCTTTTATGCGAATTACTTTCACAAATCTTTCTTTTCACCAGTTTAAACGAAATTTATTAAATACATGATTTTATCCGTATTAACAAAATAACAAAATTACAATTAAATGTATCGCGTTCAATCGCCGCTAACTCACGAAAGCTTTGAAATCATTAAAACGGCCACCGTATTGAAACGGAATCAAGGTATAAAAATTCTTATATGTATGCCGTTTTCAATGCTTTCAAGGAACCTTCATGCCATATTCGAATAAAATCCAGCAACGCGTTTGGTCGTGACTGAGTAACAAACAAATTTACAGACAGACGAAATGCTGAACGGTCGAGTTGAAACAGAGACCTTACCTCGTTTGGTAAATGAATACTACTTTCAAAATATGTTTCGTTAAAGGTTCTTAGAGGGCGAAGACGCATTATGAATTTTCCTTTTTATTTATTGCTTTATTACCTATATTCGAAGAAAATCTTCAGCACTTCTTTTCTACTTTATAATAAAAACTTTTAAAGTCGAACACTTTGCATATGAAATGAAACAATTTTTAACTGAAAATCGGCAGATAACAGTGTGCACTATTCCATTTTAGTCTCACCTATAAATATAACAAATTTAAATGATAAAGAATGACTTTTTCTTTTACTATTACCAAATGTAATTTAATTGAAAAATTCAGACTTCTTATCAAAAGGGAATACTTGCATAAAGTTAAACGGGAATTGTCGATTTTCCTTTCCATTGAATAAATTATGAAAATTAAAATCAAAATTGTACTGACCATCTAGTATCATTTATATCCCAAGAGTAATTTTTTAATATAGGATATCTAAATTTAAAGTACTGATTTAAGAATTTTCTCTAATTGAAAATGAAGTGACAGATGAAAAAATATGCTTATGTATCATCACATCGACCCAAGAAATTTCTCGAATAACTAACCTTTTACAATCAAGATAACTATTTACTCAAAAAAATAATCCGAACATATTTATTTTGTTTTCTTTCTATTTAAATATTTTAATTTAATGTAATAATAACAAAAAATTTGAAAAAATTTATGAAGTAAATTAATGAAAATGTTCTTTGAAGAAACCAGAATAAATTTAGAATAATCAATTTATACTCAAATTATCATGTTTTACATTATCATTATCTTACGGTAATTTTCAATTTTTGCAAATAATAATACAAATAATAAAGTTAAAATTAATATTTCATGTCGAAACAACGGTGAAACTTTTTATTACCCAATGTATTTATTATCATATATTGAAATATAATTAAATTAAATGAATTTAATCAACTCATGATACAATTTTTAATGCGTAAATTAATTTGTAAAAACTAAAATTGATTTGCACTGTAAATAAAAAATTTTAAAAATGCTATTTTTTTTGGAAATAAGTAAAAATATTGTATTCTGCGTGTTTACTAATTAGTAAAAAAATAGCAAAACAAAAAGAGCGGGTTTATTTTTCATTCCTTTTGTTTATCTGCAGTAACTGAAACACAACTAACTATTAAATATTATTGTTGACAAAAATGTTTCGTTTATGTTTACATCTCGAGTGCTGAATAGAAACTTGCTTACGATTTAGGAATAACTTACCAAGATGAAAAGTTCATTAATTTACAAATCAAAGAGAAATGCAGTTAGTTCATTTTATGGGAAACGAAATTCCTTTTATCTGAAGTTGCCAGCATTTATTATTGTTATATTTTTATAAGTGAATTTTATTATTAAATTAGAAAATGTTTTTGCTTAAAATAGTATGTTATTCACAATTTATGATTCATTTATGATCCTTCTGCTTATTATTTTGAAGGTGAGAAACTAGTAATAAAAATTTCATAAGTTTATTATCCATATTTGGTACCATTTTTAAGGTATTTCATAGAATACAGTTTAGTTTAGTTATATTAATGTACCGTTCTGAAGCAACACGAGGGTTATTTTAGAACGGATCTCGTAATTTTGCAACACGGTCAGATGACGTGGATGACACCTGAGCTTCAACCCTTCTATCGAAGCTCCCGCAGCATAACAGCGGGAAGACGTTTGACCCATTACCTATGATATAACGTGTAACAGGTCCACATAATGGCGGATCTTCTGTGGAATCGGGTTTCGAACCTGGAACCCTTTGGCCCCCAAACCGAGATATTACCACAAGGTCACCGCCATCCCTTCGTAGATTTAAAATTCAGCGAATATAAAAGTTTAATTCAATATCAGCCATGAATTATTTTTTCTAACATCGCGACATTTTAAAACGAACGAAAAGTTTAAATGATAATTGAATAGTTTAGTCTCTCCTCTCGAAGCCACACTAGGATTGTCAGATGACGAGGATGTCAGATGAGACGTCACCCTCTTTACAAACTTCATTACGCATTATTTATAGACATCATTTGTCCCCTATATATACAACTTTAACCACGCCAGCATACATCTGATTGCACCACCTATATCCATGTTTTTAATGCTGCAACCCTTGTAACACGATATTTTACGATATCTCGATGATGACGTCAAGATATTCTGAATTCTATCATAAAACATCGTTTGAATATCGTAGGGCATCTTGTGCTAATAAGTATTCCGTACAATATTCCCTACAATTCCCTATCCAATTTGAATGAATGAAGATGAATATAAGTTCTTAAGGAAATGTAACAGGAACAAAAACAGTTAAAAAAATTCACAGAGAGAAGTATAAATACAGTATAGCACCGTTTAAACGTCTCTCAAGGGACTGATGTTAAACAATGTATAAATGAAAAGACGTATAATTGTAATTTTAATAAACAACTTTGAATTTTACCAAATTAATGCTAGTAATGTTAATTCATTTAAAAATTTTTAAGGATATTACTAGTTGTTGTGATTAGATTTAGGTTTAATTCAAATAAGTTTATTAAATGCAATTAACCTAATTAGCAATCCCAGGTTCGACCTTTGTCTAATAATTATTTTTATTAATGCAATCAATTTAACACTCAGAATTCGACACAAAAAAGACAATATTAATTTGAAAAATATAACATTAAACTTTATTTTTTACAGTATGGATATTTAATTATAAATTTAGCATTAAATAATATAAGCCCAGGAAGAGTAAGATCACCTAAAACTAATTAAAACATTCTCTAATTGTCTCTAGAGATTCGATATAATCAAATTTATTTCAAACTCAGCAGGCAGCGTCAAGCAAACTCCAGTCTAGTGTTCATTAAAATATATGCACTTGTCGTTTCCAATCCGAGGTACTGATAAAACCAAGTCACTTAATTGCCTTCTTCACTCACCATATATGGTCTCAATAAAATCTTTTAGTTTACAAGGCAGCCACCGTCATTTCGATAACATCGTCACCGTCAAGCCGTTCAGAGACATCATCACCTAGTTAAGGTTTTTCCCAGCAATCCACTGCGATTCTTGTTACCTTCTTCTCCACTCTCTCTTTTCTTATCTTCACCCCTTTATATATATCGGCGTCCAATCCCCGTCCTTTGCCTTGCTGAATGGGCCAGGGGGTGTCTCTGGATTGATCTCGACCTTTCTAGATTTCAGGGGACACGTCGCTTTACTCGCGAGGATTAGAGGGTGGTGTCTTGATTCTTTTCGAGCTCCCTGGAGTTCAAGGGTGGCGCCTGTTCAATGAGTTCAGTGATGTTCGCGAAGGTTATTCGCCACCATTCTGGAAATTTCTATTCCAGAGAATTCTCAAGTTCACTATGTAATTCACTGTGTTCTAATTCAAGCAAAAAATTACGCAACATAGTATATTATTGCATAGTATGGAAACAATAGTTAAGTTTTGAAATTAAGCAAATGAGAAAAGTGAGGAAAACCACACCTTTATTGCATATCTTGAGTATTGATAATGTATTTCTTATGTCATACGATTTATGTGTATTTATTTCGAAATGGGAAGTATAAATTTTTTTTTATCCCCATCTCTTATAAGTTTCCTCATTACTATAATCGAATAAATAATAAATGAGGCAGAGAAGTTTAGAAAGGGAGAAAACGACGTATGAACGAAGTAGATTATCTATACCATGTTTCAAGATTAATCCGGTTGTGATGAAACGATGTATAATTGAGAAACGTAAAAATGTTGTTTTACTGTATATAAACGACAATGAAAGCAAAATCAAAGAAAATAATGATAAATCAAAGATATAAAGAACAAAAAAACGGAAGAATTTTTAAGTTGCCGCATTTGAGCGTCAGTGTCGTTCAGAAAGATTTATGGTAGAAGGGCTTTCCCTAAAAAAATGAGGACAAGATGCATCATGTGTTGTCTTCACACATGATATGCATTAAGAGTCGAAATCTGGTTTCTGCTAAGTTATTCGTGAGGGTGTTTTTCAAGCCCTGAAGTTTATTTTGAAGTTTATGTATTTTGAAATGCCAGCACACTCACTATTAGCGGACATTTTGTGGCATACTGGACTGGATCACCTTTATATCCGCAGGTGAAGGTGTCATGCGTTCGAATTGAAGCAAAGTTCGACTCGTTCGAAAGGAAATCGAAGCGAAGAATGTATGTAGGAAATAGGCCGTGTCGGAAAACGAACGTAACCTCTTAAGCCAATCATTCACGATTGTTATTCCACGCAAATGGCGTGGTGTGAATCCACACCATTCCATTTTCAGCCCATTAGTTTAGTTAGGTCATTCACTGCCACTCCGCGTAAACCACAATCCCATTCGGTGTTACTTCGATACACTACAGCACCTACTTCTGCCCCCAACCCGTTCCGATTTCCTCTACTGTCTTACAGCCAGAAGAAAAACCGTGGACTGGGTTGCCGCAAGTGAACGAGTCGAAGAAAAGAGGTAAACGGGTATAAAATCAACCGCAGCATTTGGCGAACTAAGGACACTTCGTAAGGCAAGAATTCGTTTTCGACCGTAGTATAAACCGAAACGAGACTTCCGTCGGTTCGTCCAAATGAAATAAAGCCCTTTCCTTCACCCCCAACATGCAGTGGAATATCCCGTTTCCATAACGCCCGCCAAGGCATGTCTGGTGTCTAGAGTGGTTCGTGGAGGTAATACAATATGATGAGAGAGCCTTCCTCACCTCCCTCGCATATGAACACCGGGCGCATTTCAGCATTATGGACCGGCAGTCCAAATAGAGCGCTTGGACTTCCAGATTGATTGAATATCCAAACTTCCGTGTACACCAATACAATTATCATCTATTTTTTTGCATTTACGATCAGTTTTGACTGGGAGTGGAGCGTTCGGGGATATCCAACCTTAGTACAGGAAAGACCTGTGATGTGGACTCGGAATGCCATCTCTCCCTAGGGAATGAGGACATAAATATTAGAATTCGAATAAATCAGAACAATGTAACAGTAGGACTTAACGGTTTAGTTACATCAAGAACCACCTGCACTAAAAATTATTAAATTCATGAAATCACTTCTTGATGAACAGTAGAATACTTGATAAACAAGGAATCAACTTAACCCTGCTGTTCTGTTCGGGTCAATATGACCCGGAACGTTTTCCAACTTCTTATACAAAACAACAGTTTAGAGATATTTTACTGTCATTTCGTGACTTTGTTAGTGAGGGTGATATGTTATTTCTCTGAAAAGGACTTTCTTTTATTTATGTATTTTTTGTCTATTTTTGAAATTGTATTAATGTAACGTTCGGGTCAATATGACCCGAACCTGTTTTCCCCTAATTGAGCGAAAGCCCTGCACATTATATTAATAATTTAATAGGAAACGACATAAATAAATTAATGAAATATCATCTGATATGTTTTATATAAACAGACAAGTTCGGTAAAAGTCAGAAAGAGCGATAGCTGGTCACGTGATACGATATCTCCAGTAAGGCTGTAGGATGCAGTATCGAATTCTTTTGTGAGTTGTATAATAACACAACATTTATACAGAAATATCAATAACTCTTGACTCTGTAATGACGTGAAAAAAAATAAATAATAGAGATTTGCAGATATTTGAAGGACACTGACGTAGCTCAGCTTATGGAAGCACTGATTGCGAAGTGGAAGTCATTTCTGAACATGAAAATGATACAAGTGAGGAAAGTGCAAATTCTGATTATGATGAGAATATTGTTGCTCAAACTGTTCATATTGTGCAGCATATTCAGTCCAAACATCAAAATGTAAACTAGTCATTGAATCAGCCTCCGCGTTCTGGCTGCCTGAATTCTGCAAATTTCATGAAAGCTATTCTAATCGTAGCTAGGTATTCAACATCAAGAAAAGGGTTGTAAAAATCACATTTGAAAACTACATTCAGATCTACAATAAAGAATGAAATCATCAAAAAATACAATTATTAAAGGCAAAAAGGTATATGGAGAAGAATGGATCATCATTCTTATGAGCACAATGCCTTTTGATAAATAAATTAGTAATAGAATTGACAAATAGCCGGGAAGGATATTAGAATACCATAACAGAAAAAGAGCTGTGTGTATTCTAAATCATTTTTTGAATACATATATTTGTAAAAGGCAGAGAAAAACTCTGGCGTAGGGTTATAGTTTAAAATAAGCTTGATAGTTCTGCTTATAATACAATTATTCTTTTGACATGAATAAGTAGCAATGCAATCAATCAACGAAAAGAATTTTTGAGAAGAACTAGACAAATTATTAATTAATTCATATATTCAGGGAAAACAACATCGCTTTACAAATAAAGAGTCACATAATGTACTCAAAAGAATACAGGATGAATGACAAATTGGTTTATCATTAACACCTATTAATAATTTACAAATGAGCAATAAACTTGTCTTATGCATGTTTGGTCAATAAAGCAATGATAATAAAACAAATATATTGTGCAAGAATAATAGAAACATACCTGAAAACAACATGTTTCATATTTTTTGTTTGAATTATATAAATAAAAAGGAAATTAAGAATTTTTAAAAACAAATTCTAATTCATCTTTTCATTTTGCATACATATGCTTATATTTACATATTCATCGTATCATTTTTCAAACATATCAAGTTTATTTTGTTAAAATATATCTTATTTATCTCGAAATATAATTTTGTTCTTAAAGTATGGAACAAATAGGCCCCCGTACCTGGTATTTAGTGTCCGGGTCATATTGACCCGAACGTTACATGTGCATAGCAAATGCGAACAGAACAGCAGGGTTAAACAGTCTGAAAAGAACCATCGCCTAGAAAAATAAGATATTCATTTTCAAGAAAAAGCTAATAGGAAACGACGGGTCTTAAAAGTAATTTTCTTATTACCGCATATAATTTTCGTAGAAAAATTGGTTCAGAAATTAAAGAGTTTAAGTCTTTTATAAAGAATGACACTTTATGCTGAATAAATGACATTTGCATTTAGATACAAAAATGTGAAGGGATCACTCGATATGAAGAAATTCTCAAATGTGAAAGCATGAATTTCTGGAATCAAACATTCCAACCTTAGATCTGTGTTCTTCAAGAATTCTTCAAAAACTTTATGCGAACTAATTGTTAACAAGAATGAAAATATTTTCTAAAAATTCTTTTCTTTGTGATTCCAGACATCAATTGGCACATTTCAATGATATTCTTGTTCTGATTGATTGTATTGTGTTATAAAAAGTGCTATTATTTGGTGTTTAAGGCCGAGGGAATGTTTTGCCTATGAATAATGTCTTTAATAAATGCCTTTACATAAATTCTCTCAATATCAGAAGTTAGATAAGGTAGTTTTTACTAAAACTGTATCATTATCTTACTCAGTTTTTCCAACTGACTTAGAAATTTCGCAAGCATGATTTCATATTAGATAATTAATCTTCTAATCTCGAAAAATGATTAATGCATCAAAATTGAAATTATTTATATGTTTTGAGATTTAATTTTATAATATTTAGCCATTAAAATCTTACTTTCATAGATTTTAAAATTAATTAATATCTGTTGTTTAATAAAGAAAAATTAATTAACCTTTTTGCTGAAAAATGACGAGTAATAAGTATAATTGATCGAATTTCGGTAGTGGAATAGAGAAATAGAAAAAATAACAGTTATCTTCCTTAAAATAACGTTTATACAAGACAAGTTCGCAATGAAGCTAATATTAAATTAAAATTGATAAGATTCCCTCAAATCTCTACCCACCATTTTAAGGTATGTAAACGTATATAAAGGCTGTTAAGTAAATGCAGCTCAGGTCGGATAAATTTCTGCGAAAACCAGTAGGAGGTAATCTAAATAATCTAATAATCTCATGTTAAAATATCTAAGGTTTTTTTTGCTTTGTTTTCTGGAATAAAGTTTCACATATTCAGTACGTAAGTAGAAGGAAATTAGCATTTAAAAAACAAATATTCATATTTTAGGATTAATGTACCTTTTGTTATATACAGTAAAACAGCGAATTTAACAAATTTGTAATCCTATACATAACTTTACTTTTTCATTCTTAAAAAACACATGAAAGCGTTCTATTCTATTACAACTGATCTCGGTTAAAATTAATCAAATATTGGTGAAAAATTATGTGCCTTCAAGTAACCAGTTTCAGAATTTTCAATTTCTAAATATACTAGGTTCTCTGTTCGATTAAGGCTCCTGTGAAAACTTTAAATCTCTCACAGCTAAATATTTGGCATCAAGTAGATCACATGAAAAGGAAGAATGCCTTTATGAAATTTAGAAACTAGCAATAACTTCCAAGATGGATAAATTGACTCTCTTAATATTATTCGTTCAGAACTTCATCTCCTTCGGAACCATAATAAAGAGCATAAAGCGTATTAAAACTACTGTAATTCATAGAAGTGCCCCAGGGTATTTTTCTAACGACTATAATCAAAGCAGAGAAAATTTCATTACGTTACTAATTAGATTATCTTTTACTATCAAAGAATAATTTATATTTCTTTCAAAGGAAATCGATTCATTTTCCTAACATCGTTAATGAACAAGATTTGAACGAAACGGGACTAACATCTACCCGATTGGTTTAAATTATCGTGGAATGTTTTGTCAAGTAGACTAATTTCTGACACAGGAATTCATACTGGACCTCTATAACTAGCAGGAAATGCAATTTGCGTTTGTAACTACAATGAAGATACAATTTTCTCTGTGAGGAGTAATTCATTCTGTCAGCATGGTGAAACAACTTTAAAGACAAAGGCCACTTGTTAAGAGATAATTGCTGGAGGGTGTATTATGAAGTAAAGTAATGATGGAATTATTCTTGATGCTAAAATCACTTAATCTCTTAAAGAACTATTTTTCCCATTGATAATGAATGCATACTGTGGTTTATTAAGTATTATCCATACATTGAAAAATATTTTAATAAATTTATGTATGAACTCAATGTAATTTGCAGCACATCTTTGGATGGGAAGATTTGTTAACACCAAAGAAATAATTCTTTCCGTCAGCATGCTGAAATGGCTTTTAAGATAAAGATCACAATAAAAGTGATATATGGTGCAATGTTTATGTTTATAGTAATCCAGTAATGAAGTTGTTTGATATATTAGATATTCTATAGATTATTCTATGTATTGGATATTGCCTACCTGTCCCCTCCACGTATCTACGCCGGTCGCACTTCAGCATTTATGTCCCTGCAGTCAAATGTCGTATTGGATATCCAGACTGGTTGGATATCCGAACTTCGCTCAACATCTTTCCAATTCTCATCGGAGTTCCGCATTAATGATCGGGCTTTACATGGAGCGGTCAAACCTGCGTGGAATGGAGCGCTCTTGAATGCTCTGCTTTAAAATTGGGAGGCTTTGTCTGGTGAACCGCTAAAGAAATGGAACCAAATTAAATTAGATCCCTGCTAGCACAAAATTCTCTATAATTTTCATACGATATCTGTACGTTGTTGCGCGGCATTCAAGATATCGTAGCAACCTCGTGGAGATATCGTAAAATATATTGTAAAATAGGGATCTTTAACCCTTTGCGGGCGTGTGTCCATCATCATATAACCAGCCAATACTTTTTCCCGTTGCGGACGCGTATCGTCAAATAACCACCAAGTTTATTAATGCGTAAGTATAGTTAATTACACATGTTTTATTGGACTGAAGAATTTTTATCGAATTAATAATGTTTTTTCGACGCAAGCTTTAAACATGTTCAAAGTACCTCTCGTCCTCAACGAAACTGACTAGCTAGCCGTCTCCGTCTAATAAGGGTTAAACGATTAAATTTAAGGCAAAAATTCATGCAAATTATTTACAATATTTGATTTAATTCATATGCATTTCCTCTGAAAATTCTGTGAAGAAAGTTCCGTTTTCTGTGAATTTAATGTTTCTTTATTGTACCCGTTTTTCGTAAGCGCATTACAGTTTCGCCGCATGAACTTATTAAAAAAATTCGACTGGAGGCTGTCTCTGCGAAACGGCCGCTGGGATTGAGGGGCGTAGACTTTCTTACCTTACTCAGCTGTGAATTTCTGTTACTAAAGTAGATCTATGCGCCTGAAGTCTTTGTGGCTCTGAGATCATGTGACTGAAGGAACTCTTTGCGACTCTCAGATTATGTGACTGAAGTCACTTTTTGCGACTCTGAGATTATGTGACTAAAGTCACTCTTTGTGACTCCGAGATTATGTGACTGAAGGAACTCTTTGTGGCTCTGAGATTATGTGACTGATGGAACTCTTTGCGACTCTGAGATTACGTGACTGAAGTCACTCTTTGTGAGTCTGAGATTATG
>BGPR01000200.1:331390-358130 GCA_013235015.1 Araneus ventricosus
GACTGAAGTCACTCTTTGTGAGTCTGAGATTATGCGACTGAAGTCACGCTTTGTGAGTCTGAGATTATGTGACTGAAGTAGCTCTTTGCGACTGTGAGATCATGTGATTAATTCGTGATTTTAGTTGGGTTTTTTTCGCGAAAAAAAATTTCTTGTTTTCAAATGTAATATATCTATGCATGTTATTAATATTGGATACAATTTCTGTTAGCAACAATCTTATGTAAAATCGGGCAATTGCTTTGCCCATTCTTTCTTCTCGTTCTTTTCTTCCTCAGTAATTTGACGTTGAGAAGCAGGTCGATTTAGTCTTCGCTTCAACAAATCACTTTGTTGACTAATTTTGGCAGTTGCTAGAAATTTCTACGAAGCAAAATTTGGAAAACCTATTTAATATACTACTCACAACCGACTGCAGCAAGTGACTGATGTCGCCACACACTTACGTTTGAGAAAGCGCGGGAAGCTAGGTTGGTCACTGCGTGCGCGCTTCGGTCGCTGTCACGTCATCAAAAATATTCTTGTTTTTCATAAACTTTTCAACTCGACTGTGACTAAACCATAAGTCCAAATTCTAAAATTATTTTTACAATATTAAATCTCTACTTTTCTCTTTTAAATGAAAATAAAATCAACTTTGTATGTTATTTGGTTGAGGAGCTATAAGCGTTTAACTTTACCACAAAAAGCGTCATAATTTTTTCCTTTCCCGACACCTTATTAGACCACTATGGAGGGACATAAGTTTACGTCAAAAATATTCTCTGGAACTGAGATGTTGAGAATTTAGTTGGGTCAGAAGCTTCATTAAGCAGTTTAATGCTTTGAAGTGGAACGTATCAACAAAGAGTCATTAATTTAAAAAGAACAGCTACTTAATTCTAAAGATATATTCAAACATGTTTCAAGCTTTACCATATTTAATAACGGAGTTTTAGAAAAATACAACTACTCTCACCTTAATGTATCTAAAAAGAAGCAATAAAGTATTATTTCGAAGAAATTTTTAAAACTAATGAAACTCTCAATGCGATTTTAAAACTATTTACATACCCTCTTTTGACAGCTTTCGAAAAAAGAATTCAATAGATATTGAGAAAGCAACTGTTTAATTTAAATAATTTCCAGTGAAAAGCATATTTTAAAATGCATTTTCAATAAATGCTGTCGCATGGAATTAATTACTTTTGAATAATTTGCTGTAAAAGTTCAAGAATAACTGACAGCGTCTTTCACTTCTTCAAAAATATCTTTTTTTGAAAATCCATTTTAAAAACCATTTTTTTTCTAATATAGGATTATGTTTCCTAAACGAATATCAATGGAGCTCTCTGCATTTGAAATTCAATAGAATTTAAAGGAAACTATGTAGGAGTTAGTTTATGTTGAAAAATAGTTCTTGGAGATTACAGATTATTAGAAGTCAGGTTAAAAAAGTATCCCATAAATTGAAAATGCTTCGAAAAGATCTAATTGGGTTATTATTTTTTTTAAATATATTGCATCAATCACAGGAAAACATTGAAATATCCATTTCAAATAGACCAACGTGCATTGAATTATTGAATGTCGCCGTTTCTAATTATTAAATCACTGTATCATCCAACCATAATATTTATTTTCAATAGAAGAATACTTACTTTTATTTTTCCATTTCACTCATTATGGTCTATACAAATTCTGAAATGCTTTAGATATAATCTTTATTTTCTCATGACTGAGAATATTGCAAAATAATCCACCAATTAGTTTACTTAATTCATTTTTGGAATTTTTTTGAAATAAAATGATACGAATAAAAGTGAAAAAGTTAATAATTGGGAGGAAAAAATGGAATCGAAATCTGTTTTCAAAATATATGAAAAGATCAGTAGATATAATAGGTTGTCAACTCCATTAAAATTCAATTTGTAAGGATATAGGTAAGATATGATTGATAGATATGCGTTTAAATTTCTTTGAAAACAATCCTTCTATTACTTATTTCAGAAATCCAAATGCAACAAAGCTATCACTCATAAGGACTTCATTATTACAATTTTAAGTTCGAAAATTTATGCAAAATATTATTGAAATGAAAGAGAAATTATCACTATTCTTGCTCAACTTCAAGTATAAAGTTTCTCAATTTGAAATGAATTATTGGTTTTTATCCAGGACATATTTTGATACTGTAATTTTCTGGAATCTTACTCTAATTAAATCTATACATTTTTAATCTGATGCAACGACCAAAAGTTTCTTTTCGCAGCTGATTTTGAATTGCAGATGCTATTATAAAGTTTTTGTTACGAAATTATGAAGAAATAAAATTAAACCTGATGAGTTACAATTTTAATCAAATTTCCTTAACTAATGACTTCACACTTGTGTAAAATGGAAAGTGCGGGATTTTTACTTCAACAAATTGTCTGTTAAGAGATTATTTATCGAATTTAATCTAAAATTTTGTGAGAAAGAAAAAATAAATATAGTTAACTTGTGAAAATTCTTGATCCAAGTGATGTAGATTTTGCGTGTTGTCATAAATGGTGTTTATTGCAAGTGCCAAATGTTTAATTGACTTAACAGACTTAACTTTACTTTTTCCAGAATTTACTCTTTTGAGTTCGGACACGTTTCTCTGAATTTTAGAACATTTTTACTTCGAATTTATCTGTATTCATTTATCCTTATAGTTTACTCTATTGATAAATTATACTCTTCTTCTTTTTTTCTCTTTAACCCTTATGAGACCAAATTTTAAAAACTCGATTTAAAAATGTATTTTGACTTTCATCTCTTGAATATAACATGGTGAAAGTATGTTCTAAAATACTGTTTCGTTTTAAGTGTGGTTTATGGCCAGAAAACAATTTGTAACCAACTGACAACACCGGGCTTTATTTTAGAAAAACTGTTCCTTGATAAAATTCTACAATATTAAACACAGATGGATTTCAAGAACTAATAATAAGGTTAAGAAATTTCCTACAACTTTGTAGAATAAAAATAAGGTATTCTCAAGGGTACAAATAGAGCAAAAGAGATGCAGCCTTAAGTGAAAAACATCAATTTATTTCTACTTTTTTTATCAGCACTCAGGTTGCCATCTATATGTTGTAAGTTGGTTTAATAACATTTTCAATATGTATCTTATAGGCAAAAACAGGTATCAGAGCTCCAGCCTTATTTTCAAGTTTTTATAACACCAAATTTAGTATTTTGCTTAAAGGCAAAATTGGGCTTTTAAGGGTTAATTTATGTGATCGAAGTTAACACTTTCATTTTGAATAAATCTTTTTAGTGACGCTTTAATGTGTGCATCAAATAATTAAGTTGACTCAAGTGATGCACTTCATTAATTATGCAGTTAGAATATTAATTATCCGCAATATTTAAATATTGATCAGGTAAGGAAATTTGCATGAATTACTACAGAAACATTATGTTAATTGCTCTTAAAGCTGTTAAGATAGAAACTGACAGCAAGAAAATGTGTTAATTACTAACACTTACAATTTTGCTGTATTTTTGTATATTATTGAATGATAAATTGTTTGAAGAATTGATTAGCATGTCAGATGATATTATAAAAGTATGATTAATTAAACACTTCCTGTTAATTTATGCAGTTGATTTTTTCGAAAATGTATGGTTTTTCTTTTAATTTTTTGTAAAGCTGAAGTAGACTTTCAGCAAAGTATTCAATACCAAGTTTTCTGAGAAAATTATCACTAGTAAAGAAGCACCTCCACAACAGACATATATTGCAAATCAGAATTCATTTTTGAATTAAAATTAAAATTGGCACATGTCTCAATTTTTTTCTGAATTTTTTATTTATTTATTTATTCGTGTGTGCTGTGAAAAAATATTAGAATTAATAGGAAAGAGGTGTTTTCATTAAAAAAGGTTTTAAAATATCTGAAAAAAACTTAAAAGCCCTGAATTGAATTAAAAAGGACCTTAAACATAAAACGTTTCACCGAATTAATAAATAAAGGCATATCAATGTCTATGAATAAAAGTTACACAAAATCCCTTCAACAAATAATATCAATGTGGTGAGTTTTCTGGAAAAAGAAGGATTTGATTTCTTTTCAGAAGGAAGTTTCTGAATTTTCTCTTATTGAATTTAAAATTTAAATTATTATTAGCTAAACTAACCGGATCAATGTACCGAAATTCAAAATAAAATTTGAGTTCGCCTTTTTTCCGCAGGAAAACTTTTTCTATTTTTGTAGAATTAATATACTGTTCTATTCAAAAGTGCAAAATAAAACCGTAATTAACCTTCCGCGTAACCTGCGATTTCCTCAGGTTGGAAGCAAGTCCATTTGCTGCTGCATTCTGCAATTTCTATAGGCTAATGTGTTTAATTTCTACTATTATAGCGTTGGATCATCCTATACAAACAAAACTTTGCATATAAACAACAACTCGCTTGGTTCAACGGTATTTAAATAAATTTGCAAAACTTTGCATCTAAATAAAGATTTTAAAAAACTAGATACTCGGAGGATTAATCTGAAACAAAATAAGGAAGTAAATTGAATAATTCGATATGTTATTTTCCATCAATATCTAAGTTCTACAGATTTCTCATTTCTGAATTATAATCAGAGGAATAGGACGATAATAAATAATAATTTGAAATATGCTGGCTAAATCAAATATTTATGAAAACAGAGCACATTCATTACTCCTTTACGCGCATTTTATTCGTATTTAAGCAACTTTAAATTCTACCAAACTCTGATATCGATTGCGAGAAAATTAAATGTAAATAGTTTCGTAGATTATAATCCGATTAATCGTCTATTTTTAATTTACATTATTTTTTAACCATTTTATTTATCTCAGCGTAAATAAAAATGGATGGAAACAAAGAAAGAATTTTTTAAGCAGAGAAAGCATAAAAAATACTCCTGCAACGTTTCGAAGACTTGTTTTATAATTTCGGATGAAAAAAATGTCGTTTGCTATTTAATTATTTAGAGAACGTTCCAAATAACTAAATTTTGTCACTGATCCAAGTCTTCATATTTTTTGTTTTCGTTTCAGCAATCCAATTAAACCTTAAAAGTAACAGCGAAAAAAAATGTAATTAAAGATGGAGAACTCGGTTTTGAAGATTTAGTGGAAAAAGAAATTTGGATATGTAAAGCTCATTTTAGTCTCTTGTTTTTACTTATTTCTGTGTTATTTTTAATCGAACTATTTCAGTAGAAGCTGCGAAACTGTCGGGCATAAAATGCCCGCAGAATTAAAAGGTTGTTACCTGTCAAAATCATATCATTTGAAAAACTAAATAAGTAAAATGCAGCAAATAGTATAGCATTTCTATTTTTTCTATGCTGCTTGTTAATTTCAGTTTGCCTTTTTTTCTGTTCCTTATTGTTTATTTCAAATCTTCTTGAACTGAGTAATTTGTTTTTCTACCATGCACAAATTCCCTTTTGAATGTTGTTTTCATAATGTATTCTGATTTCTGTTCAAAAACTCAATTTTTATAGTTAAATTTAATTTAGTACCTTGAAAAAAATTGAATCTTTCACATTACCATTACTAAAGTTGCATATTCATTTGAAAAGCGTTTCATGTTATTAAGTAAAGTTTTAGTTTAATAGTTTAATTCTATTATATGGACGTCCTATTTTTAAGCAACATGAAAACTATTTTGGAACGAACCTCATAGTTTTGAACCACGGTCAGATGACGAGGACAACACCTCGTCTGGTATCCCTTTTCTCCAAACTTCCTCACCACACCAGCGGGAGGTCGTTTGGCCCCCTCCATATAATTTAACATGAAAAGGAGATCCAATTTCCTATGCCACAAAATGTCCGCTTACCCTCTCCTGGCATTTCCGAACTCCAACAGTGTCACTTAAATTACAGTGGTTGAAAAACATTCTCACGAACAACTTATCAAGATCCCGACTTCGACTCCTAATGCATTTCATATGTGATGAGAACAATCTCATTGTAGAGGATAATAATTGAGCACTCATCCTCCCAAACTGACACACACTTCCGGCTACTTATGATTTTTTCCCTCTACGTATTTCTTTTCTATTTTGTATTGTTTTCTATGTAGTTCTGTCCAGTGTATGTTTCTTTTTCATTTTCATTTGTTCTTGTACCTGTTACTTGTTTTTGTCCCTTCTTAAAAAATAAAATTCGCCTCTATCCATCCAAGCCGGAAAGGAGCCAAATGGCTCTAAACACGGGGATGCATGTGATGTAATGCAATGAAATGTAATATAATTTTACGTGCAAGAAAACCCATACACGGCGGATCTTCGGTGGAATCGGGTCTCAAACCTGTAACCTTCCTGCCCAGTAGCCGAGATCTTGTCACTAGGCCAACGCGGCATCAGCTTCAGTTGGAAATGTTAAAAAAAAGTAATTATTGTACTTTCATTTTGAACAAATTCAATTTATTTCTTATAAAAATATCACTGAATTATATAAATTTAATACAAGCTGTTTTCGTTTGGCTATTTGAAGTGAAATTAAATAATATAGCTACCTTTATCAATGAAGCAATTTTAACCCTCTCACATCTAGCGAGGCGGTCTAAAATTGCCCCCTTAACAGCGGCGAAGGCAGATCTGAGGCGGTTGGCTTCGTTTGAGGGGAGGTTCTGAGATCGTTTAGAAGATAAGCGCGGTAGGGGGTCCAATTATCCTTGTCAACAATGACCCATTTCCTTGCTCCTTAAGGGAAGGTTATAGAAGTGGGTTGGGGGTGGGGTTGGGAGAATCTAAATCTTGTCGTATCCACACAAAAAGGCCCGGTTGCATATAGGCATACTGTACTCGAGCAGAGCACCATTGTAACTTTGGAGGGCTCTGATTGGACAAGCGAATCTGACGTAACAATCCTTTGTTGTCTGTTTACATCTGACCACGCTCTGACTGATTCTTTCAACTAGCGATAGCGAAATGTTCTTTGTGTAATACGCTATGGTTATTCAGAATTCCAATCTTCCCCCTTCTTTTGTAAACGAAGTTGTTAAAATCCTTGAAGATGAAACCATCATTCGAAGCAACCTTAAAAGTGTTTCCGATGTGTATTCATGGATAGAAGAATATGGAAGAACTTTAAACAAGGTACGCGTGTCGCACTGTTGATGCGATATGCAAAAGAGTGACGTCAGATTCGTTTGTCCAATCAGAGCCCTCCAAAGTTACAATGGTGCTCTGCTGGAGTACAGAATGCCTATATGCGGCCCGGTTTTAGAGGGGCTAGAAGGAAAAAGTCGCCTCGGGATTAAAGAGTTAAGTCAGTAAACCTAACTTTAAAACCGTCAATGAATAGTTTGTTTCATCTTTTCGCTGTATGACGTAAAATTAATTTGTAATGAAACGTAAAGGGTATTGGAACAATGAAGTATATATCTGGAATAAAGCATTTTGTAAGCGATGAAAACTGCCAATTTAATTAATATAAGATATTTTTCATAATATTTCTATTTAATTATATACTATATATTAATTTCAGCACATGCATGCGAAACTTTCTGAAATAATGTGTAAAGTAATTAAAGGAAACATTTTAGTCCCCTTACAGCTCAACAGTAATTTAATGGTGAAGCAATTATATTCAAAGAATCATGTTTCACATTATCATTACCTTCATTAACTTCTAGAGGGCCTAAGTCTAGGTCAGGTTAACTTCACAGGATTGATAGAGGCGAGATTTATTTATGTAGATGCTGAGGCAGTCGGCACATACAACTATTGACGATCAAGTGCGACATGTTAACCTACACGATACTGCCTTACTCGGCTTCCGATCTATCATACCTGTATTCACAAAAATCAGAAGTATTCCATCGCATGTGTGACTGGTGACGAAGTCGAATCAAAACTACATGTTGATAAAATAACAAATTTAATGAAACAATTAAATTAATTAAAATACTAAATCATTATACAGCTAGCTAATCAAATGATACAAACAAGGAAAAGCAGAGCAGAGAGTGAACAGTAGCAATCAGTGCTTATATACAGCAACAGGCTCGACGCTATTGGTTGATAGGCGACATCACAAAGAGGGCGGATCCGATGTGCATAAAATCGCAATTTAGGATGTTGCCAGATACCGCGATGATGCCACAGAACTATAATTTTTACAGTATATATGAAGAAAGGAAGTTTCCAAAATAGAACTCTTGTTTTATAAAGATTCAACACATGAAGAAATATAAAGTAAGAATATGCTCAATTAATTACCTATTGGTTAATTCCTAATATAGAAAAGAAAATTACATTTGCTTAATATTGCATTTATTTTTATTAGCGCGTGCTTGCATTTTAAAAATATAATTTTATATGTAAAATCTCTGAATGATTTATTTCTTAATTAATTAATTGAAAAATATTATTAATTTTTTAGGAATCACTCTTATTACGAAACTACTAATTTGGTACAAATATCACGTTAACAGAAAACAGTGTAATGTTTATGTTCTGATTTATTACATATCTGTAGCTATTATCTTCCTTCACCTAACTAATTAATCTTATTAATTAAAGATTATTTTACTTCTGTATTCTCTATCAGCAAAGTATATTTGTTATATTTACTCTGGAGTTGTTAAAATAAGAAAGAACAGCATGTTTATTTACTTATAAATTTTAAAAAGGGAAACATAAATATTTGAAAAATAATATTGTGTTCTACATGGATTCATCTATTTATTATTAAGTTCTTTCTAGAATTTATTTTTGTTATGTTTCTTAATATATCATTAAAATATTCTCTATGGCTTAGTCTATACCGGTGTTCAAAATTAAACGAATTTTCAATTTTCGATGATAATCTCCACAACTGCTGGATATATTCACGAAATTATTTAATTTGCAGATTGATGTAATACAGCAACTTTATTCACGTATTTTTTCACCCATATCCCTGAAATTGAAATCAATTTCATATTTATTTGCAATAAAATATGTGGGGTTTTTTCCACCATTTTGATGATATTCTTTCTCTGGATTGGCATTTCTCCGACAATGTATTATCTAGAAGAATAATGATTAACAAAACGAAAAACTAAGTGAGAAGCTAATGAAAAATGTCGAGTTTCAAACATATTTCTTTCTGGTTAAATTATATATATTCATTAATAAGCATTATGCAGATATTAACATATTAACAACGTCATAAAGCATAGTACTTTATCCAAAGCCATTTGCATTTTAATATGAGGTCTAATTGAAATTCGTACCTTCGAGAAATTCCCGAAAACGTCATTTTTAACTTGAATCCTTCTTTAAAAAATCTCTTCAAAATAGAATTTGTC
This sequence comes from Araneus ventricosus, assembly GCA_013235015.1. NCBI lineage: Eukaryota > Metazoa > Arthropoda > Arachnida > Araneae > Araneidae > Araneus > Araneus ventricosus. The sequence continues at coordinate 340,688 of BGPR01000200.1, forward strand.
TATCTGTCAATGATATTAGAAATGTTTCACTAAACACATTTTTTTTTAATAATATATTTTCAAAAGGGAATGGGTTTCTTTAACCAGAGTGTTTAAAACATTTTTTATGATTGGAGGATTTTGATGTTTCGTGTCAAAAAAATTATGTATTTAATTTATTTTCTGCTGAATAACAGCAATATTTTCTGATGCCAAAGGAAACTTCAGAAATCGTTTTAAAATTTCTACAGCCTTTAGCAAAATTAAGTGTTTTTTTTCTGTGTAATAATAGAAATATGAATATTCTATAGACATGAGAAATATTTTCTGACGCCTACATTAGTTTCAGAAATAGTATGTGGGTAGCTTCCATATAGAATTTTCTGGCAGATTTTCGATTTATTATAAAATGACAATAAATTCTGCAGATAGATTTTAAAATGTTATATATAAAATTTTCTTCTTATAATTAAAAAATGTTTTATTATCTCAAAATGAAATTCATAGATTTCATACAATGTGCGCTGAAGCATTGAATAGCACTTCACTATTATAGAAATTTAAATAATAATTAGTAATATAACCACGTTGAGAATTATTTATAATTATGTGCAGGTTAATTAATTTTTAATAATATATTGATGGAAGTGATAATTTCAATTAAAAGGTTTTAACTAAATTCTAGATTAAAGGGTGAATATTACGTAGCTTTCTTTATTTATTTAAACTGTACAAAAAATTTCCTAAATGATATGAATTGTTTCCAGATTTTTAGTAGATTTAAGTAATTGTTTTCCTAATTCAATCAAATTTCATACATTAATGTTTACAGAAATAAATCTTAATAATTTCTGAAACCATATATATTATGCATTTGTAGCGGTTACAATTCACTGCCTTCTACTGTTTTATGGTAGGTGGCGCTACTAGAGACATCCGGGTTTTTCCCATGATGCCTCTTTCTTTTTTTTCTGTGTACTTGTCTTGTGTTATTGTTCTTTGTCTTGCGTCTTGTACCTTTTAATGTACTATGTCGTGGAACTTATCCATCTAATAAAAAATGGTTCCTGAAATTGAATTAATTCTTCAACAGCGGCATTCCATATGAGCATGAGTCTCGTCCCTCTACACATTAATGCTTAAATATAACTCCACTTAATCAAATAATTCCGAATTTCATTAAATTCCAACTCAATAAAAACGTAATTCAGAATGAATAAAAATAGCCATTATATTAAGAATACTGTTATACATGAAGGCGAAATACGAAAAATTAGCAAGAGAAATTAAAATAATAAATTGTAAAATAAAGCAATTGAAAATATGGAATAAAAAAAAATGCAAAAATAATAATATAAGACCAAATAATAATAATAGTATAAGATCCAATCATAAAAAAAGAAAGAAAAACACTTCGTATTAGATACGCACAATTGCAGCTGCAACAAAAATAACAATGAAGAGAATAGAACGAAGTAAAAACACTAACACAAAATGGAAGAAAATCCGGCTACGCACGTTTTCAAGGGTCACATTAAAGCAAGGATTAAAAAAACGCGGGACTTTTTTCTCTGAGGGGCCTGAAAAAAACTCGTGACCCGAAAAATCCCAAAATGTCAAGAGTACGCATGAATGCCATTTTATTAAAAATTCATTCGTCAGGTTTGTTCTGAATATTCATTTACGAACGAATTTATGATATCAGTGACGATAAAATACGTGAAACTTAAAATTTTCTCATTTTGCTTCTGATTAAAAAATAAAGCGAGGAAGTAAATTAGGGTATATTGTGATTTGGCAGCATGTGAAAAATTTTTATTTGACCTGCTTAAAAACATGCAATATTATATGTGATAAAAATGACGAGTTCAAAATTAACCTTAAATTTCAAATATAACGCCACATCTCATAAAGAAATTATTTCAGTGCTTAGTCATGGAAAAAATATTTTAAGCCTGGTCAGCCAAGATTTCTCAAATAAACTTTGCAAAAAATATTTTCAAGATATATTCATCTATTAAAGATCAATTCATCTGCCTTCCTGTATATATAAAAAATAGTCAGCGTAAAGAATGTCTTTAATAAATTTGAAAAACTGACAAAAAAAGGGTATCAGAATTTCGGAAACAGGTTTCAAAAATAAAAGTAGTTATAATACAGGCGGAGTCATAAGTCTCGATAGAAAGGATGAAAACGGTGAGAAACTTCTTTTTTCTTCTGAGGAAGGTGAACCAATTGAAAACATATTCCGCTTACGAAGGCAGAACATATTTACATTAATCTGTTTGCTGGGAGTGGTACCATCCTTCACATAGAATGTACTTTCAATGCAATGCACAGAATGAAGACAAATCATGACACCGTCGCAAAATTTATCATTAAATTAAAATGGTCAGGTCCCGACGCCGGTGCAAGAAGATCTGGAAGACCAATGACGGCAACAGACAAGGTACGTCAACGCAGGTGCTAGCAGCGATGGCCAAGAGTCCGAAAAGGACCGACGTCTCTATGCGCAAATGGAACTCAGCCAAAGCAGTGTCAAGTGAAATTTTAGGACTAACAAGTGACAACCATACAACCTGAAGATGTTGTATCACCTGATAGACGACAATCCTGACCGTAGACTAGAGTCCTGTGAGTGGACACTGAACATTCACGAGAATGTTTCTAATCAAAATTCGTTGGAGCGATTCTCATTGCGTGCCGACGAGGAAGGGAGGCATGTGTAATGTATAGCTGTAGCATCATGTCATGCCATTTTTACGAATAAAATGAACATCAGTCAGCCCTTCGACCGTTTGTATGGAGACTTATAACTCGGCTTGTACTTTCAAAAAAATTTATAGAAACAAATTATGTAGATATTCATGAAAGAAATACCAGAACAAGATTTAAGAAATTCGAAACTAACGATAACTTTCTTGAAGGATGGAGTTGATCCAAAATTAGATTTATTAAAGGCCTCATCGCTTTAACGAGACCATAATTCAAAACAAAGAAAACACAAATTCTGTGTTATCAGAATTAATTTCGGCTGCATCTTCACGGCTATAATCATAGAACAGAGATTTTCATTTTGTTACTAATTGCATTGTCTTTAACATAAAGCGATTATTTATGTTTCCCTCAAAGGTAAATTCCTGATTCTCTTAACTATCCTAATGAAGAATATTTTTTAGAGATACTAATTTCTATTCTAATGGTTTAAATAATGTTTTGTAATGTAATATAATTTCCAAACAAGCAAATTCACTTTAAAACTCTGTAACTATCAGGAATATAATATACGTTTGTAATTGTAATGAAGCTGTAATTTACACTCTAAAATATAATTCACATTGACATGGATACATGAATGACTGTGATGGCGAAGACCAGTTATAGAAACAAATCCAGTCAGTGTGAATATGTTTCGTTCTTGATAAAATTATGTTGAAATTTAAGAACAAAGCCTACATACTGATAAATAACCTTTATCTTTTCTCGACAGGTAATGGAAGCTACCAGAATTCATTAATATATTATTTTTATTTTTGTTATTATTTCTAAAATATTTAAAAAATCGTTAATATTAATTTAACTAACTAAATACTAATACTTACTGCATAAACTTCTCCCAAGTATACAAATGCCATTTATTATTTCATAATAAATCAGCAAACGGTACCAATTGAAGGTGATGACAAAGTCAAGAAAATATCTTTTTTTAAAATTTATTACTCAATTATGATTCTTATATTTGATAACACATTGTTTTAAATTTTAAAAGAATAATAATAATGTAATTTACTACATGGTAAAGTAGAAGGGCAAGTGACGGAAGAAGAAATTATTCTTTGGAATTAATTATTTCAAATTTTTTGATAACTGAGTTGCAAATTCTAACAAAAACAAACAACTTATTAATGGCTAACAGAAAAATAAAAGAATATTCTGATAATTTAAGAAAGAGATTGAGCAAATTTTTAATGTTCTGATAATATTTTTTATCTAATTATAAAAAATCTTTATTTATTTTTCATTAAAACGTGTGTTACAATTAGAAAAAAATATATAATTCAAATTTCAAGATTTATTACAATAACAAAAATGAAGAGGACTTAAATTCCTTTATTTCAAACTAAGGAGTAAATAAAAAATTATTCTGAACCTATCAAAAATTCTTCTATTTTCTTAATTTGAAAATCTCATGAAATATTAATGAGATTTTTTATTGTCTCCTCATCAAGAAACTAGCCTCGCAGAAGAAAATTTCAATCTTATATAAAGTCTGAATTAGAAATGAGATATTTTATCTGTCCTTACTACATTTTAACAAATTCAAAGTAAAACTGGTAGAAGGGGGGTAGCTCTCAGAAGGCAGCTCTACAGACAGTTTTCAGTAGTTTAAATTCAAATTTATAAGCCATAATAATGTCTGGAGGACACGAAGTATTTAAAGGAAATAGCATTTTTAGATTAATTAGAATTCCATCTTTGAGGACTATTCATCTATTATAAAATATTAAGTTTTATGCAAATGCTGTCACTATTATTCTTATCAAAATAACTTTTAATTCGGTGCATGTAACGACAGTTTTTATTTGTGACGGCTTGCAATTTAAAGTGAAGCAAGATAATAACTTTCTAATGGAAATATTTCATTTGAATAATTCATATTTAGTACTCAGGATGTGATCCACATTTTATTGTCTTTAAAAAATAAACCAAAATGGCTTGCTGATACTGCATAAATTTTACACTGTTATGCTGATTTCAACCATCCTTCATTCAAAGCATATATACGATTTCGGAAAGCTTTATTTTTTTAATCATATGTGTTAGTACCTGTTAATATTGTGGTGTGTTTTGCTGTATCATTTTAATTTAATGCGTTCAGTTGGAATAGTTCTAAACTGACAATATTCTAATGTAAGATGAGCAATATATCAAACAGAATCACAAAAATGTCTGGCAGTGAGTAGAAAGTAAATTACCAAATTACGATATTCCCATTATTTGTTTGTTACACAAGTCTGCAACCAAAAAATTACATGAGATTTCACGGTTGTGTCTCACTGATTTACGCATATTGGAAACGCGAAAAATACTTAAAAATTCCATCTCGTCTGAATTTTTGTGAAAGCAAGGTTTCAGGTATAATTTCTAAAGAAATTGTCATTGCAGGTTTCTTTTTTCAAAAAAATCCATTTTTTAAAAACAAATTTCTTTTAATCGCCAGGAATAATATTTTCATGGTATAGCCTCTAGAGAGATTTCTTACACCACTTTTATCAAAGTTGGGGAATCAAGTTTACTATATTGCTGTCACTGAGCTAATATGCTATTTCGGAATCGAATGGAATTTCGATGAGTTGTACCTACTTACAGCTTTCTAAAAATTGTGCATCAAGACAGTCTTGGCGAAAATTCGTCTCAATACCTGTTGAGTACTCAGTACATATTGAGTAAAATTGAAGAAGAATTAGCTTTAATTCTGCACAGAATAAATTATGATGAACACCTTTGGATAGTTCAAGATATTTCAAGATTTTATTCATGTTTTTAGGTTAGTAATCAGGTTATACCAAATATCCGTGCTTTCTTTGCTTCTGGGGCAGCCCGATATGACATCTTCATTAGGAGGAAATTAATTACTAAGCTCCTTATGCTCTAAGCTTTGTTGGAAAGGAAATGAACCCACACCGACCCAGACTACCCGAAAGGGTGTAAGGTCTTTAGTGGAACGGTGGGTAATATTAATAATAATTAAGCAGAGAAAAGGAGAGAGAGACTGCCGTTAGCACGAAAGGGAACAGCCCCCAGTTTTCAGGGACAAGAAGAGCTGGGTGGATTAAAGAAACATAAAAATATAAGCCCGTATTTTGCAATAACTTATACAAAAATACACGAAACTATTGCACATACTACACCAAAAAACATGGGTAGAATTCAAATACATCTTAGAACAATCCTGAGCAATTACATTATTACAAAATATCAATTTACAATGTGAAAAGAAACTGTTTTGGGTAGAAACTTTTTCTTGTAGAAAGCATCTGCAACCACCATTACACATCCATTGCCAAAGCTCAGTTTGTCCATCAACTTATATCATTTTTGCACTTGTGATCTAATATTAGGTCATCCATGAACGTTATCATTCGATACAAAAATGGTCGATAATTCATTAACATCTCAAGGGCTCTATTGGCTCTCAGTTGAATCAATGCGACAACACAATCTAAAACATAAGTGTTTTATTTGATTATACGTCACAGAAAATTCCACTGTTAAGGGTAAAAGCTTGAAACAGCTTGATAACTCCGTCGGAAGATGTTTTTTTGTTTCAATTATCTTTGTTTCTATGTCTTAATAGAGGGAGTATTTGTAGGACCTGGCATACGAAAACGTTTACTCGATGTTTCATTTACAGTTACTACAATGAATATGAAAAGGAAACAGATGTCTCATACAAGAATGTACTGCACAGGTTCTGAGAAAAAGCAAATATTTGAATTACAAAAATTTTGAAACGGATATTGGAAGCACTAGAGGAATGAGGATTGCTTGAAAAACTTAAAAGTTTATTTTCTGCATTTTTATGAAGAGTATTTTATTTTGCTGAAAACTGAAGTTTCTTTAGTGACTAACTAGGATGGAGATTCTATTAAGATGTAAAGGACGCGGGAAAATGATACCAAAGAAGATAAAATGTGGCTATGAGAGTAATTTGCCTGATGTTTCATTTTCAGTCACTACAATAAAGCTGAAAAGAAGTCTCATACAAGAAAGTAGTGCACAGGTTCTGAGAATTACCAAATATTTGAATTACAAAAATTTTGAAACGGATAATGCAAGCATTAGAGGAATGAGGACTGCCCGAAGAACTTGAAAGTTCATTTTCTGCAATTTTATCTGAAGTATTTTCCTGGAAACTAAGTTATTTGTAGTGAAGAGTTAGGAGGGAGATTCGACCAAGATATAAAGGAAGTGGAACATTGTCACCAGAGAAGATGAGATGTTACAATGTGAGTAGACTGGTGATAAAAGCAAAGGCGGAATGGACATCATTGAAGATGCACAAATAAGAAAACGTGCAAAAAGAAGCATTATAGAGAACAAAAATTATTCCGTATAGTCAAGTCAGTGCATATTTGTCATCACTGGAACTTTTGATTTAAAGTGCACTAATATTTTTTGCATTATTTTAATTTTTTATCAAGATAAAAATACCATTTTTTATTCACTGGTGTATTGTTTAATAAGATGTTAACCCTAATTTGAAAGAAAACTACGCTTGATGAAGGGAGAGAATAGTCATTTCCGGTTAGAAACCGAAAAACACAAAGATATCCCGAAAAATCCCATGAAGAAAAAAATTGCTTTCCTATATCAACAGTATATAAAGGCCGAAAAAAGTCCCCTCCAAATTTCTAGTGATAGCTTACTTGATTTTGTTATTGTCTCCGTCTCTTTAAGGAATAGCTCCGGGATCAAGACTTCCGACACATGTATAAATAATTAATATAAAATATATAATAATATAAAATATACCGAATGATTTAGAAAAATATTGTTGTAATAAATGAAATCAAGTAAAAATATTTATAATTTTTTTTAAGAATTCCATTTTTTTAACATTATAAAAAGCCCTGTGGCCAAAAGTCATCTATGGAAGCCATTAGATAATTATATTTTTGCTTAAAAATGTACTTTTATTGGAAGCAATTTAACTTCTTACGCACTTTTATTCAACTTAAGTTGGATCATGTTTTCAAAGACGGAATTTAGTAATAATGTTTTTATTCATTTCTTTATGTCTTAGAGTTCTAAAATTTTGTATGGTTATTCGTTTTCGATCCCAATACCTTATTTTAATATTTTCGGAAATTAATTGTCAATTATTTGATAAAGTTAATTACGTTTAAATTCCATATGAGTGGCGCCAAGTGACAGTGAATTTGAGAAAATAATTGCTTCCAAGATTCTACAATATTTACAATAATAAATAAAAGACTAAAAATAGAAAATAATAAATATAAAAATAATTTCTATCTTTAAATACACTAATTAACGTCTGTTCTTGAATTATTTTTTTTTCGTGTTTCTTTTAAGAGTAAGTCTCAATTTAATTTTTTAACTAATCATAACGCAAAAAGATTGCAACGCACGACATTTATATCCTTAGAATAACATCTGGAATAAAACATTATATGGAAGTTTACAACAAAAGGGACTCTTCGAAGTTTCCAAATTAGAAATTTTCAACCATAACTTAATAATGGTTAAATAAAATAAATAAAACTTATTAAAACAGACTAATTAATTTAAACGTCAAAAGCTCTTCGACTTTTGGAATTTATGTGAATAATATGGTTATGTTATTTGCAGATGCGATTAAATTCATCTGCACATTTTAATTATGCTCTTCTATAAGTTCTTGGAGGCATTTTTGGCTAATTTCTTTGTCTTTAATGCTTCATTCTATATTTTCTATTATTTGCAAAAATATTTAAATTTCGGCAAATTAAACTTATTAATACATTTCTATACGCATTGAGATATTCATTGTGAAATAAAATTAAATCCTTTCATTAAAATTTCCTTGATGTGTGAAATTGCAACAGAATATAATTAATTCATAAACACATGTCACATATTTCCGAGATTATTTTAAAATTCAATTTGAGGTTTACCGTATTATTTGAAGCGGGAAATAAAAATTTGTTTTGATTCTCATGAACAGATTTTAAAAGAGAAAAGTTTCGAGATAATTTCTAAGAAAAGTTAAAAATAATTGAATCCCCGTTGTGATTTCAAAAATTATTAACACTTGCAATTACGACAACTTCCAACAAAAAACCCCATTGATGTTATGAAACTATCAGTTCCTTTATGTATTGAAAATATGGATATTTTTATATACATTTCCATTAAATTTTGTCATATCAAATTAACTACTTTTAAATAAATTTAACTTCCTAGTGTGACAAAATGCTGCAGTGTCGTTCACTTGCTCAGATCTGTTGTCTTTTAAAATTCAAATTCAACACCCATTGTCTGTAAATTATAATCAATTTCTTTAATGGAAAATCTTCCCATGCAAAGGAAAGCGGAAGAAAAGTATACAAATAAGCCGATTGCGTTTCAATAATGTTAACAGAGTGTGAGAAATTGGCACGACATTATTTTTAAGTTTAAAATGCTGTATTTGAATAAATATGTAAAGCGTATGCATGGAAGAAATATGATTTTCGATGATGAAACAATTTTATTCTTGTAAAAAAAGATGTTTTCTTAAAAATTAATATGTATTAGAAATAAGGACAATCAAACAAATGTGTAACAGAAATTGAAGTTGTTTTGAAAAGATCAAAATGCATCTTGGAAAGTCTTAAAACCCTGTAACAACTTTCGCTGGAAAATATTTGAATATTCATTAAAAAGTCATTTGAAAACCAGCCACCGTACATTGATTATTACAACTTCTAAATATTTAAAGTTTGTTTTTTATTGTCCTGTCATTTATTTCTATTGTTTGAAAGGATTATTTACTTTGTATTTTCTTCTTGCTTTTCCATGAAAGTTTAGAATTGTTTTGTAAATACTTGATACATAGAAAAGATTGAAGTTATTCAAAAAACCCCGTCAATTATATTTGTTATTTATTTGATTTGGCTAATATGCAGAATAAAGTATGAATATAAAGGATGTAAGGAATAAAGGAAAGGTCAAAGTAAAGGATGAATTTTGTATGAGGGAAGAAATGTGCTTTATTTTTATTAATAAATAATTGAAATAATCAACCCATGTGAAAGAAATAACCTCAATTTAGAATGATGCCATATTTCATATTTATTAATAATCGTTAAAAAATATATTTACCATTATATAATAATCGTTAATCATAATAATCGTTAAGATATATTTATATTTATTACAAACCTCAAACTTTGCATATTCTGAGGTTAGACACTCTATGATTCTTTGCCTCCTAGAAGCTCAATTGCGTATTGAACGAAACGACACTACAGTCTAACCTACCATACTCCTAAATGTATCGAGTGATGTATCAATGAACACATTGCTCCCGTGTGTTTTGTACACCAGCCACCTGTACCTTTATTATCGAACTGCCCTCGTATTTATTGCAAACCGTTATAAAAACTTGCATATTATGACCACCAGGTGTTATAAAATCTGTTATTTCTTAGAACAGCTGTTCGTAATCTTTTTCACTCGGGTACCCTTTGATTAGTTCTTTTATTTTTGAGTACCCCCTACAGTCAACCCCATCCTTAACCAACCCTTCGCGTAAAGAAGTATTTATTAATAACGCCAAGGGCTAAAGAGTCACACGAATCTAATGAACCTCATAGGATTTGTAGGATTGAATATTGACTTTACATTTTATTCCATTACTTAAAACAATATTAGTTCAAACTCAAAACAGATGCAAATTGCATTCAAATAATTTCGCATTTATTCAGTACTAGCTGTTACCCGCGACTTCGTGCGCGAAGAATTTGAATTATTCTTTTTCTTAATTCTCGAATGTAAATGTTTTGTTGCATTTTGAAAGGGGAAAGGAAAAGTTCTGACGGTTGATAATACTTAATTGGACGGCTGACAGGAGTGTACTGTACATGTATGCTGATATAGTTATGTAAATTGTTTATCTATGATGATATACTTTTGTATACCACGTTATTTGCACGGATGTAGAGGTTGTGTGGGCTGTACACACGTGAACAGGCCACATATAGTTGCCCATGGGAAAAATATGGTTTTTCCAAATGTACGCCTGCCACTGTGTGTCATTGCGCAGTCTCGGTATATCGAGGTTACGTATTAGTAGTACTGGCACACCGACTATCATTCTAGGCTTGTCGGAAGGTGCCCCTGGCAATTCCAAGATCTTAAAGAGCTCTACAGAATATGATGCTCCTTGTTAATGCCCATTACCGTATCTACAGAAGAATATTCTGTAAAATTCACTGTGAAAATTAAACAAAACATCGAGAGAATAATTCACTAACGTCATTGGATCACTGTGTAACCGTATTAAAAGCTGTAAATGCTACCACAACAGGAAACCGGAAGTGTAAAGTCTCCTTTGTTATTTATGGTCAAAGAAAGCAATATTTTCTTATATTAATTTTAACACTGGCAAAAGCCCGCGCGCGAAACAGTAATTTGGCTTGAATTTATTTCTATAAGAATGAAAAGTATTATTAGAAATTACGTTAAAAAATATTTTTAAACCTTTATAGCAATCGGAGAAAACATTTCATCGCAATGGAATTAATAGCATTAAAAAGATCATTTTCTGGTCTTTAAAATGGCATAAATATAATTGTTGTCTAAACAGATTTCAGAAGTTATTGTCAAAAAACGTCTAAGCATTAGGCTTAAAAGCGGCTAATGTTCGTTATTTAATTAAATATCTTAAGAACTAATTAAGTCTGAAAGTTGAAAATAACACCTTTGACCTAAAAATATGCTCTAGAATGCCGTGTGTAAATTTCACGTCGCTACTGTTCACCGTTTAGGAGGAGTTCTTGTGACCGACCGATCGACCGACAGACAGACAGATACATGTAAATTCTGCCTTATTTTATGGATACTTATAAATATAAGCAAAATTTTCAGAAATAAAGGTAAATTAGTTCAAAGTCTAACCATTTCCTAGCAAATGAGTAGCTATAAATTTGTGTTATTTCAAAATCGTTTGCACGTAAAATTTAAAAAATTAATAAAAATTGAATGAAAAGTGTCACAGAAATAAAATTGGTATCATTGAAAAGGTAAAATTCTTATCCTTAAGATGGCATAAATATAATTTGTATCGAACAATTTGTTCCGAAATTACAGCGGCAAAAAGGATTACGTGATAGTTGATTTTAAAAATAATTTATTCCACATGTTTTCGCATTCCTGAAGTATCACGTGACAGTTCATCCTTAATAATATAATAAATGCGAAAGTGTGTCTGTCTGTCTTTCTGTCTGTCTGTCTGTGTGTCTGTCTGTCTGTCTGTTTGTTAAGCTTTCACGACCAAACCACAAAACCGATTTGGATGAAAATTGGCAGAGTTGTAGCTTGAAACCCGAGAACGGACATAGGCTAGGTGAAATATCGTTAAATTAATTATTTTTGACTACAGATTAAAAATAGTTAACAAAGAAAGCCCATTGACTCTGCGATTCGCGATGAAGATTTTTATTTTTCATTCTACTGTCACGTGATCCTTCAGGAATGCGAAAACATGTGAAATAAATTATTTTTTAAATCAACTATCACGTAATCCTTTTATCCGCTGTAACTTCGGAACAAATTGTCCGATACAAATTATTTTTATACCGTCTTAAAGATAAAAATTTTACCTTTTCAATGATATTAATTTTATTTCTGTGACATTTTTCATTCAATTTTTATTAATTTTTTTAAATTTTACGTGCAGACGATTTTGATATAACGCAAATTTATACCTACTTCGCTGCTAGGAAACGGTTAGACTTTGAACTGATTTATATTTATTTCTGAAACTTTTGCTTATGTTTATAAATATTTATAAAACAAGGCAGAAATTACATGTATCTGTCTGTCTGTTGATCGATAGGTCGGTCACAAGAACTCCTCCTAAACGGTGAACGTTAGCGACATGAAATTTACACACAACGTGCTATTTTCAACTTTCAGAGTTAAATAGTTCTTAAGATATTTAATTAAATAACGAACATTAACCGCTTTTAAGCCTATTGCTTAGAAGTTTTTTGCCAATAACTTCTGAAATCTTTATTAGACAACAATTATTTTTATGCCATTTTAAAGACCAGAAAATGATCTTTTTAATGCTATTAATTACATTGCGATGAAATGTTTTCTCTTATTGTTATTAAGGTTTAAAAATATTTTTGTAACGTAATTTCTAACAAGTCTTTCAATTCTTATAGAAATAAATTCGAGCCAAATTACTGCTTCGCGCGCGGGCTTTTGCCAGTGTTAAAGTTAATATAAGAGAATATTGCTTTCTTTGACCATTAACAACAAAGGAGAATTTACACTTCCGGGTTCCTGTTGTCGTAACATTTGCAGCTTTTAATGCGGTTACAGAGTGATCCAATAACGTTAGTGAATTATTCTCTCGATGTTTTGTGTAACTTTCACAGTGGGGTATTACAGAATATCCATCTGTAGATACGGTATTGGGCATTAACAAGAAACATCACATAATATAGAGCTCTTAAACATCTTAGAATTGTCAGGGCACCTTCCGACAAGCCGAGAGTGAATGCCGGTGTGCCAGTACTACTAATACGCAACCTCGATATACCGAGACTGCACAATGGCACACGGTCGCAAATTACACACCAAGGTGCAAACGTCATGAAAGCTACTGTTACGACTGATATAGGGAGAAGAGAGAGTATTTTAATTCCACGCCTTCCGATAATGCCGAAGGATTTATCATCTGAGTTCAGAAGGCAACAAATCCCTTTAAAAATGTCATTTGCCAGGCTCAGGGGCAGATACTGAAAGTGGCAGATGTACATTTGGAAAAACCATATTTTTCGCATGGGCAACTATACATGGCGTGTTCACGTGTGTCCTGCCCACACAACCTCTACATCCCTGCAAATAATGTGGTATACAAAAGTATATTAGAATAGATAAACAATTTACATAACTATATCAGCATACATGTACAGTACACTCCTGTCAGCCGTTCAATTAAGTATTATCTCCGTCAGAACTTTTACTTTCTCCTTTCAAAATGCAACAAAACATTTACATTCTTGAATTTAAAAAAAAAGAATAATTCAAATTCTTCGCGCACGAAGTCGCGGGTAACAGCTAGTTGAAAAATAAAAATCTTCATCGCGAATCGCGGAGTCAATGGGCTTTCTTTGTTAACTATTTTTAATCTGTAGTCAAAAATAATTAATTTAACGTGATTTCACCTAGCCTATATCTGTTCTTGGGTTTTAAGCTACAACTCTGCCAATTTTCATCCAAATCGGTTTGGTAGTTTCGTCGTGAAAGCTTAACAAACAGACAGACAGACACACTTTCGCATTTATTATATTACTAGCTGTTACCCGCGACTTCGTGCGCGAAGAATTTGAATTATTCTTTTTTTTAATTCACGAATGTAAATGTTTTGTTGCATTTTGAAAGGGGAAAGGAAAAGTTCTGACGGTTGATAATACTTAATTGGACGGCTGACAGGAGTGTACTGTACATGTATGCTCATATATTTATGTAAATTGTTTATCTATGCTAATATACTTTTGTATACCACGTTATTTGCACGGATGTAGAGGTTGTGTGGGCTGTACACACGTGAACAGGCCACATATAGTTGCCCATGGGAAAAATATTGTTTTTCCCAAATGTACGCCTGCCACTTTCAGTGTCTGGCCCTGAGCCTCGCAAATGATATTTTTACAGGGATTTGTTACCTTTTGAACTCAGATGATAAATCCTTCGGTGTTATCGGAAGGCGTGGAATTAAAAAACTGTCTTTTCTCCCTATATCAGTCGTAACAGTAGCTTTCACGATGTTTGTACCTAGGTGTGTAATTTTTAACCGTGTGCCATTGCGCAGTCTCGGTATATCGAGGTTGCGTATTAGTAGTACTGGCACACCGGCATTCAATATCGGCTTGTCGGAATGTGCCCTGACAATTCTAAGATGTTGAAGAGCTCTACAGTATATGATGTTCCTTGTTAATGCCCATTACCGTATCTACAGATGGATATTCTGTAATACCTCACTGTGAAAGTTAAACAAAACATCGATAGAATAATTCACTAACGTCATTGGATCACTGCGTAACCGCATTAAAAGCTGCAAATGCTACGACAACAGGAAACCGGAATTGTAAAGTCTCCTTTGTTGTTAATGGTCAAAGAAAGCAATATTTTCTTATATTAACTTTAACACTGGCAAAAGCCCGCGCGCGAAACAGTAATTTGGCTTGAATTTATTTCTATAAGAATAAAAAGACTTGTTAGAAATTACGTTACAAAATATTTTTAAACCTTAATAACAATCAGAGAAAACATTTCATCGCAATGTAATTAATAGCATTAAAAAGATCAGTTTCTGGTCTTTAAAATGGCATAAAAATAATTGTTGTCTAATAAAGATTTCAGAAGTTATTGGCAAAAAACGTCTACGCATTAGGCTTAAAAGCGGCTAATGTTCGTTATTTAATTAAATATCTTAAGAACTAATTAACTCTGAAAGTTGAAAATAGCACCTTGTGTGTAAATTTCATGTCGCTAACGTTCACCGTTTAGGAGGAGTTCTTGTGACCGACCTATCGATCAACAGACAGACAGATACATGTAATTTCTGCCTTGTTTTATAAATATTTATAAACATAAGCAAAAGTTTCAGAAATAAAGATAAATTAGTTCAAAGTCTAGCCGTTTCCTAGCAGCGAAGTAGGTATAAATTTGCGTTATTTCAAAATCGTCTGCACGTAAAGTTTAAAAAATTAATAAAAATTGAATGAAAATTGTCACAGAAATAAAATTGGTATCATTAAAAAGGTAAAATTGTTATCTTTAAGACGGTATAAAAATAATTTGTATCGGACAATTTGTTCCGAAGTTACAGCGGATAAAAGGATTACGTGATAGTTGATTTAAAAAATAATTTATTTCACATGTTTTCGCATTCCTGAAGGATCACGTGACAGTAGAATGAAAAATTAAAATCTTCATCGCGAATCGCAGAGTCAATGGGCTTTCTTTGTTAACTATTTTTAATCTGTAGTCAAAAATAATTAATTTAACGTGATTTCACCTAGCCTATGTCCATTCTCGGGTTTCAAGCTACAACTCTGCCAATTTTCATCCAAATCGGTTTTGTGGTTTGGTCGTGAAAGCTTAACAAACAGACAGACAGACATACAGACAGAAAGACAGACAGACAGACAGACACACTTTCGCATTTATTATATTATTAAGGATTAAGGATTAAGGATGAGAGCTAACAATTACCCAATTACAAAACATTAATCTATTTCTTTTTTCTTATTTCGAAAATAGACTTTCGGTCTCGTACAATTTTCACTTTTATTTTTGAAACGAACCTGAGGAAACGAAATTCTAGAATATGTTTTGTATTTTCCGACGTTACCAAGATCGCGCGGTACAAAGATCACCAATGTGCGGATACACCAAGGGTACGCGCACCGCAGGTTGGAAACCTCTGTCATAGAAGATGATAACACCAAAGATAATTTGAACTGTTAAACTGCAAATGTCATCAGAAATTTACTGCATTTGAAAACTTTTGTGATGCAACTATGCTGTTTTTTAGAAATTATGAAATAATTTATATGACGAATATAAAATTTTTAATTATACTTGGTATATGCCGCTTTTGACGAATATGATTTTTTAAGGATGACATCCTGTTTTCTGATCTTTTTACTTTGTTTTACGTTACTGGATGTTTTTTTTGTTTAATTTTATTTATGGGTAGCTTCTATTTCTGAAGAGAGTTTATGGCACAATTTCTTTTTATAAGAGATATATTAAGAAAAAAACCCCATTTTCTTCCAGTCTCAGCAAGGAATACTTTTCATTGTATTATACTGTATTAACTGTTAAGCAAAAGGCGTTTCATAATAATACAACAAGGCAGCATAATGATTTCATATTACTTGAATAAGCTTTTTAGTTATGACAGAAATGTACATATTTCCTTTATTCTCACTTTCGCGCGGAATTAATTATGCAATGAATCAGATAAGCTAAATAAGAGATCAAAAATGAGTTTACATTGGGTGTATAATCATTGCCCAAAAAATTGGAAATTTATATAGAAAATATTAATGGACTTTTTTTACCACATAAATGGTTCTATATAGGGAAAAAACTAATACGCAATTATGCATCATGAAATGTTCATGTAATTCGAAATTCCTGTAAAGTTTATTTAATTTGCTCATCACAGTGGGAGAGTTCTTTCCAGCAACAGCAAAAATATGTCCTATTTACAAGTGTTGCAACATCCCAAAGTCTATTCAACTGATTACATTAAATAATTTATTCAACTAAATGATGGCTTATTTATTATTATACTTAATTTTTGTCCTAACACGTTGCATTTCAATGCATCAAGGGAGCAATTTGGGATGAACATCGCAATTTTGAACTGTGTTCAAATAACGAAGACTATGTCTCAGACTGGACCTACTCTTGTAATTCCACGTCCTGCCCGCGAGAGTTCACAACAGTGTGCATTATTTTACATATACCAGTTCGACGTGTATAGAATAACTGAATCTATCTCCTGGCACTCTACCCGAAATCAAGATTTTGTCATAGGGAGTAATCTGGCTATAGTGGTCTGGTGGAAGGATCTCTGGTTCATGACCGGCGGGTTACCGGCTCGTGATCCGATTCCACCGAAATTCGTGAGTTCACAACAGTGTGCACTATTTTACATATACCAGGG
>BGPR01000200.1:358140-403210 GCA_013235015.1 Araneus ventricosus
CCGAAATTCGTGAGTTCACAACAGTGTGCACTATTTTACATATACCAGGGAGACGTGTATGAAATAACTGAATCCAACGCCTCGCAGTCTACCCGAAATCTGGATTTTGTCCTATGGAGTGATCCGGTTGGAGTGGTCTGGTGGTAAGATCTCGGCTTCGTGAACGGAGGGTTACCGGTTCGTGATCCTATTCCACCGAAAGTCAGCAGGTGCTAGAGAGTGGGTACTAGCCCTAATGTTGTCCTTGTCATCTGACCACGGTTAAAAATGTCGAAGTCTGTCACAAAATATCATTCGTGTTACTTCTAAACGGAACGTTTATAACCCAACCCTTTCGCGTTCATCGGTTTCGCAGTGAAACCATACATTGAGCCTTTTTTACTGCGTATGGTCAAAACAAAGTGTAAAGTTTCTTTCATAACTTAAGAGCCAGATATATCGGCAAACTTATAAAAAAATTCCAGTTCAATACCGTTAGTATTCACAAAGGTATCGGAATTGCAAGAGCTGAATTGCTTTTGATCTCTAAGAGAAAAAAAAATGATGAGGGTTCTTGCACAAATTTATATTTTTTTTAAATTGAATTTTCGAAAGCAATATTGAATTTTATGAAGGTTGAATATCCTGAATATTCACGTGTACTTATAAATTGAAAACATAATTTAAATTGCATTTCGATGATAACTTATTTGGAGGAAAAATATCCCGGTACCCGACTTCACTGTGAAACCACAAATTTCTCGAAAATAAAAATTGCTAATTTTTTTTCTTTTACACATTTATGATCAGCTACATGTCTAATACTCATTTTTGCAATAAATTTAGTAATTTTCAAAACTAAACGTGTAGTGAACTTGAAAGCGTTAAGCTAAGCTGCCATTAAGCCGAAAATATTCATCCATCATTTAAAGGAATAAATACATACATTCAATTGCTGCAAAGGAAGACTTTACGTCTCGTAAACTTTAAGGTCAAAACGTAATCCATGCTCTGAAAGAAATTCAAATAACAGATATTGAGACCTGAAATCCATCTCATTCCGCCTCCCTAGTAATAATTACAAGGGAATAGAGGCCTGAGGGTGGTAACTTTACAATGTCCTAGAAGTTCATTTTTCATCTCTTCTAGAAACAAACTTGTCACTACCCTCCCTGCACATGACGTTTGTATTCTATTTGATATGAAATTCCCAACAACGTGTGGATGCAAGTGGAAAATAAATTATGATCCAAGAATTGCATCAAGATTAGTTTAAATATTCATTCGGAGCTTCGATACAATTTGTGATATACTTGTCTCTTTTTATTCTTATAGTTATGAAACACGTTTGGAATGATCGATCACGTCGTAAGGCCTGTTGTGTCAGCAAGTTGGGTATTAGTAGATTTGTTTTGCAGGAAAGCATTTCATATCTCTACTAATATTAAAAGAGAATGTGTGTATCTGTCACGTGAGTTCTTACCTTAATATTTTAATAAAGGTAGTATTTTTCTAAACATCATAGAGGTAGTAGTAGCTGAGCATCATATTTAACTAAAGTTATTCTGCAAAAACGAATTTAAAAGCTTTCTTTTTTACATCTTTAATAGTTTTATTTATATCCATTTCTCTGGAAGGATAGCTTTATGGTATGAGGGACGTCACAGAATTAAGTTCACAAGACATATTTGTCGTTAATCGTATTTGTTGGCACATAAACCAATGCACAGTGTGTGCTACAGCACACACACACACACACAAACAATTTATTTTTCAACAAACTCTGTAATACTGTTTAAGCTTTTGTCACCCTGGGAGGCCAGCTTGAGCGATGCACCGCTGTTTTGACAACTTTGTCACTTTGGGATCTATGCCCTCCAGGATGTTCTTTAACCCTTTAACTGCGGTATTTTCTTATATATGGGGCTTACAAACCACACCCGCAGTTAAAGGCCATGAAGAGACCTGACAGGCCAGAGATAGTAATCACTGGGAGCTGGATGAGACCTTATGGTGGATGGTCCACACACCACCACCAACTAAAATGTCCTAACGGTTTTTTTGTGGTATGGTAGTTTTTTGCCAAGTATTATTATGTAGGGATTGCACACGCTTTGATAGCAGTCCAGGACATTTACTTTCATTAACTGTTGCCATTTTCCATCATTGTTCTTGTCGACCCTCCAACTTTAATTGGCACTTGTCAGTAAATGGTAGTGCGTGATTTTACCAGTCGATATGACGTTACCACCTAAAAAATATAAATATTTTGCTACATACTGTCTAACTTCAAAGTTTCAGAATATAAATACCTTTTAAATTAATTTTTGGGACATTCATCGTATGCAAATACTTTTTACTTTCCTATTAAGGAAAGAACAAAAAGCTGTTCTAAGTGACACATTTTCAACTAAAGGTACCAGAAGTATCATCTTTAAGTAGGATTTTCGGAAATTTAATCTAAAGTTTTCAGTTAGTTTTCGAAATTAAAAATCCTTATCAGAAAAACAGCTTCAGATATCAGTCGATTGATTTGGGCCTAATCTTCAATCGCTACTGAGCACGTTTTGAGGTACAATGTTATGTTTTAATTTAATGATTTTAGAGAAGCGCGTGTTTCTTTATTAAGAATTTTATAAATATTCTCTGCAATTCGAAAATATTTATGAAAATTTTGTGTTGTCATCTGGCATCATTAAATCTTTAATCCCAAGGCGATTTTTTTTCCTTCTATCCCCTTTAAAACCGGACCTTTTTGGGAGGATACGAAATGAATTGGACTCTCCCAACGTGGTTGGTCATTTACCCTCCACCCCATCCCCTGCCATAACCTTCCCTCAAGGCGCACGGAAATGGGCTGTGGTTGGCAAAGATAATTGGAAACCCTACCGCGCTTATCTCCTAAGCGATCTGAGAACCTTACCTCCCCTCAGAAGAAACCAACCACCTCAGACCGGCCTTTGTCACTGTTAAGGGGAAATTTTTAGTCCGCCCTGGACCGCCTTGCTCGGAGTGAGAGAGCTAAATAACTTTGAATTCATAATCTTAATATAAATAAAAGTCATTGTGGGTATGTGGGTGGGTATGTATGTGGCTATGTTCCACATCTCCTCCTAAACCAATGGACGGTTTTCAACCAAATTTTGTACACTTATTATTTAAGAGAAGGGGAAGACACTTATGAACTTTTCCAAGTCCCAAAGTTAATTAAACAGTCAGTTAATTAGAAAATAACCGAAATCGTTTTTCCGCCGTAACTTCGGAGCAAACTGTCCGACAAAAAATATTTTTATACCATCTTAAAGTTCAAATTTTTACCTTTTCAATGATACTAATTTTATTTCTCTGACATTTTCCCTTCGATTGTTATTAATTTTTAAAAGTTCCAAAACTTTAAAATGCGTGCAGACGATTTTGAAATAACGAATATTTATAGCTACTCCGTTGCTAGGCAACGGTTAGACTTTGAACTAATTCACCTTTATTTCCAGCTTGGCGCTTGATACAGTTGCCAAATAGATTTGGCGATTGCTTAAATCGGAAGGTTACCGGAAAACGGTCTATGAATCCAAAATAAACAAACCAGGATCGTCCATTGACGTATATGATATGGTTGTCAGAGTTTTTATAATAGGAAGGTATATTTTGTCTTATGTATTCTTTTAAACAGTAGAAGCAGATGACATATAGCATGGTGGATGATATATTCCAAAGAGCAGATGATACCATTGAGTACAATGATGTAATTTACAGTAACAGAGAATTAAATTAGTCGTCCAATTATGTATTATCAACCGTCAGAACTTTTGACTTCCCCTTTCTATATATAACGAAACATTTACATTCGTAAATTTAAAAAAAGTAGCAATTCAAATTCTTCGCGCACGAAGTCGCGGGTAACAGCTAGTTGTGATATAAATGTTTAGTGCAATACTGAAATAAGGTGCAATAGCATATTGCAACAGAATTCTGGAAACTAAATAACTAGAAAAACCCTTGAATTTCATGATATATATTATTTTGACAATTTTTTTAAATTTAAAAACAGAGCGGTATATATTATACGGACTTCTCTATCTATATTTATGATTTTTCAGTACATCTGAAAAATAATATGCATAAAATTATTATGTATATGTTATATGTATGTAAATGAGCTTCATGTTTTCTAATACTGCCATAATTCTTCCTTCATAATTCAAAAACTTGTTTTTTTGTTATTATTACAAATGAAAATTCTCTTTTCGGCATTTCGAAAATGCGTAGGTATATTTCTGAATATCTTTACATTTTTAAAAAGACCGTCAGGACATGAATACAAAAAGAAGTGTTTGTTTTGATGCTATTTTTTTTTTGAAAATGGAATAGCTCATTTCTTTCCTTAAAAATTCTTTTGCTCTATGTTTGTTTCAAAATTTTTCCCTATTTTCAAAAGGTTTTATCGTGGAAAAATATGACAGTTCTATCTATTATCCGGTTATAAATAAATTTGCAATTCAGGCTTGTGAAGTTTATTTCTTTTAGTCATTCGTCGCCAGGTGGATTTAAACTTTGGTCTTGAGTAGAGAGTAGTTGTTGATGTAAACCAAATTTACATTGAAAGCGTTTTATTAAAATATTATTAATTCATTCACTGAAAATCGGCATCCATTTTCTTCCCCAAAAAGTAAAGCTAATCTTATTATTAAGAAAAAATATAATTTTAAAATGTTGGAAGGATTGGAAAATTTATTATAGGCAGGAAAAACCTCCTTGTAAATAATCCGTTACAACAAAAAAATGTGAAAAAATTCGACGGGAGATTGTCTCTACGGAACGGCCGCTGGGATTGAGGAGCTTAGACTTACTTACCTAATTTAACTGTGACTTTCTCTGACTAAAGTAGCTCTATGTGACTATTAACTCTATAGTCTATAGTGCCTATTAGTCTAGTGTGATTATCTATGTAAAATTCTTCGTGATTTTCACCAACTTTGCAACTCGACCGTGACTAAACTGTAATTACAAATTCTAAAATTATTTTCGCAATCTTCAATGTCTACCTTTATCTGTTAAATGAAACTAAAAACTGCATTTTACACATTAACGGTGACATATAGCTAATTTTACAGAATTTATTTTGATCCATAGATTGTGGGTTTAAATTCGAATAAGTTCCTCAAAATCATAAAGCAGGGCGATTCTTTGCTTCGAAATTCGACTTGCTTACTCCTATATTGTACTAAAACGTTGCACTATTGTCATAGGGGTAGGATAATTTTTCCGAATTTTAACCCTTAAATGCCATGTGTTGCCTTTAAGTTGCATACCCAATTTTGTCTTCTAAAATTTTGAGAATACGACAGAAGCTCTAATGCCTAATAGGATATGAGCTCTAATAGGAATGAAGCTCTAATAGGATACATATTGAAAATGTTAGTAAATTAATTTACAGCATATATATAGCAGCATACAGATAGAAATATAAATAAATTGATGTTTTTCACTTGATGCTGCAGTTTTTTGCTTTGTTTGTACGTTTGTGAATACCATATGTTATTCTATAATGGCGAAGGAAATTGCTTATCCATATGATTAGTCCTTAAAATTCATCTGTGTTTAGTATTATAGAATTTTATCAAGAAAATATTTTTCTCAACTAAACCCAGTGTTTCCGATTGGTAGCAAACTTTTTCTCAGCAAACAAAAAATTAAATACAAAACAGGATAAAACAAAATAGGATATTTTAAGTATTTTTCCCATGCTTTATTCAAGAAATGAAAGTGGAAAAACATTTTTTTTTAAAAATTGGGCATTTAAATGTTAAGGTTGGATTATGTGTAGAAAAATACTTGTATTTTAGAGACTACTTTTGAAAAGGAAATTATTATAAACCGAAAATGTTAATGTTTTCTCCATTAATATGCAGCATATATAAAAGTACGCAATTCCTGGCAAATAAACAAAGAAAAATAGTCTGCAGTTTACTTTTTTACATCACTGATATTTTTTAAGCAACTGTAAATAAACAACAGAAGATATACTCTCCATCAAACAAAATTCTATAACATTCTGAATTATTTAGTTTGTTTAGGTGTTGTATTGTTACTCATCAACATGAAAAATAGGTACAAGCTCAGAGAGCGATTGAAAAATGTGCATCATTTCTCACCCTTTATTTGCAACTTCCACATTACTCATCTCTCTGAAAAGAGCGTACTAATATTAAGAAATGTCGTTAATGCGCATACACTCCATCATCAAATAGAAGTTCTTAAAGTAGTTGGGGAATAGTTAAGGAACACTTTTTCTCGTTTTACTATGATTTATTATCATCTCGTTCATCTGATATACGCAACCAATGCATCAGATTTTCAGCAGAATGTTTCAGCACAGTAAAGAAACATTTTTGGTTAAAGAATGGACTCTATAAATTACAAAAATCTTCGCCGAACAAGCAGCATCACCTATTTAAATTTTTTCAAATTTCAAAGGGGTAGAAATAATTGAATTTTTCTCAACCAATAGCGAATATTTCAGAAATTTTCTTACATCTGATATAAACATGAGATTGCATATTCCTACTAGATATGAAAAAAATTCAGAAACATACGTTATTGGTTGTGAAATATTCGGTTATATCCTCCCCTCTGAAATTTCAGAAAATTGAGATAGGTGGTGTTACATGTTAAGAGAAAATATTTTACCTAACACTGTTGGAAAGAGCTCACCAAGTGAAAACAGGGTGTTCTAAAAATGCATAAATACTCTGAATAACTATTGTATTAACAGCTAAAAATACATCAAAATTTCAGTTGTCGAAAGTAGTAAAGGCATTAATTACCACCATATCATTAGGGAATTTTTTCAAGCAATTCTGAGTAGGACGAAGTGATAGTATTTTGTTTCTCTCATATCCCCACCGGATCTTACCGTGATTGATTTCTTTTCTGTGCAAACACTTGAAACATTATACTTATACCCCAATGGAAAAGATAAAAACCTCCAATTAAAGGGGGTACTCAAAATATCATACCATATGTTTTGTTGGAAGAAACATCTGTAATAATATAAAATGGGATTCACCAATATTGTTTACAACTGAATAATATTTTAAACAAAAAATAAAATTTTATTTCCATTTATATTTTTAGATTGTAAATATTTGCGAGATTTGAGATAAAAAAAGAAAAGTTTAATTGGAAGAGGATCAAGGGTCAATTCACAAACCGTTTTAATTCATTAAACTACATTCGAGAAAGGAATTCTTATTGTACAAAGTGGATGTTATGGTAATTGTATACTAAAGAATTATGATACTAAAACTAATTTTCAATTTTTAAATATAAAAGGAAACTTCATTTGAAACCTAATAAGAAAAATAGCAAACAATTCACGAAAAGTTTAAAACATAAAAAAAATTCTAAGATCTTGTTATAAGTATAAATAATGTGGAAATAATTGCATTGCTCCGCATAATTGACCTATTAACTTTCATTTATATTTTTATTTTTAAAATACGGAAAATAGAGATGAGGAAAAATATAAAGAACTACAGAAAATAAAAACATTTTCTTCTGTTAATTTTATAACACTTATTGTATGGTGTTTTTAATATTGAAAAGTTTCATAAACACTTTTTACACTTTGAATTTGAAGAAATAAATGAATACTCTTTAGCCAACTACTTTCTTTTAGAGACAATTTCTAAACGACAACAAATTGTTTGAAAATCTTGCACATTATCCCAAACGTAGAACACAATAATGAAAAGACTTATAAATGCTGACGATAAGCAAATATAGAAGAAGAAATACAATAACACCTGCTTATAACGATATTGTAGGGATTTAGAAAAATTTTGTTATAGACAGATTATCGTTGTAGAGAGTTTGGGCATTTGCACAGCTAGTCTTTGTGTACGTGTGCGTCTACTAATACATTATCTAATTTTATTGCGCTTGTCGATTCATCTTACAAATATCGTTTATATGAAAATGTATTTTATAAACATCAGATTTTCATAACTTCAAAGTGAAAATTTTAGTTAACATTCTTACTAATAATAAACGCACTCATAAAAGGGATATATAAGCATGATTTTATTTCATAATATTGTCGATGTTGTAAGTCACGCTATCGTAGATTCAAAACTTTAACACATCGAAAATGAACTTCAAGGACCAAGTGGTCAATCTGAAGTGCTATGTGCGAATGAATAGGCTCGACCGTGCTCAGCCAGAGTCAGAGGCAACAAATATCTCTGCATATTCAAAATACTAGTCATCCCTGCAGCAACAAGTTTGGTTCATAGCCCCCCTTCCCAATTCCGCTCACATTCTGGACAATAGGCTCTCGTTTTCAAAGAAAAAAAAGTCGGGATTGTACTGAACTAGCTTTCTTAAGAGGTAAAATTATTATTTTTCTTTATAGACAGGTGCTTCGAATCAGTGATTATCGTTGTTGGTAAGTTCAAAATACATTGAGTAAGCCGGAATTCTGCCGGGAGTAAAGAAAATATAGTTATAGGCATTACCATTTTACACAAGTTTCACTGTAATAGGAAATAGGGAAAGCATCTCGACTTCAATAAGATAAAACAGAAATATAGAAATAGAATAAGAATGCAGGAATTTCAGTACAGAAACGATTGAATGCATTCATAAATAAATATGCATATCTTTCTTGGATGCAAATCTATTCAATACTTATTCCATACAATAATTTATTTGGCTTCTTCAGGATTATTGAAGTAAAAATATGTTGAATAGTTAAAGGTTAATGAATGCGTAATTTTGCATGATTATAGAGTAAAGCTAACCGATGCTTATTTGTGGTTGCTTTTTTGCTAAATAAATTTATATAATTTTTACGAAAATTCAGTAAAACAAAACTCTGATAATTTCCATTCTTAGGTGTTGCATTTTTATATGCAGTCTGTTTTCCTTCAAATATATATGGACATTTTAGCTGATTATTTTTATTTTGGAAACAAGTATTGTGTGTTTTGTGTAAGGTAGAGTAAAACGACATGACTAAGTGTGTGCTTCGAAAAGAAATGATATTGATTTTCATCGTACTTATACAAATTCTTGTTTTATTGATATTATCAGAATGTTGCATTCAATAATCATTAAACAGGAAATGGGTGACACAGCATAGGTAATTCTTTTCAGGTATATTTAATCACGAAAATCAAAAGAAAGACTTGTCTATCCTGCCATGAACCATTACTTGTGTCCCTTCCTATTACAACACAGTATTTTAGTTAGTAAAATGTATAATAAAATAATGTGTCGGGTATTAATTTTCATATTCTTAAACGTATTAGTTAATCCTTGTTTTAGAGAATTTCCACAAACTTATATCAGAATCCCTGGCGTTTCAGAAATTCTCAAAATTAATTCAAGAAAAATGCGAATGTAAAAGTTGAAATTGCTTTTTGTGAAATATGAACTTTGAATGTAATTGTTTATTCATGAGCATTACATCGCAGAATTGATTTTTCTTCAGGAATATGTACAAATGTCGTCCACCAGTTGCTAGAATTTTCATTTTTCTTTATTTCTTCACTCCGCTTTATCTACAAAAGGTATATCCATTTTCCATATTTCAGTTGTATATAGAAATATTGCAGAAAACAAAAATCCAACTCTAAACGCCTCTTGTCCTTTCGAATTCGCTTACTCTTTTTCTTGCAAGGAATCGAAATCTGGCAACAAGATAAAAATAAAAAAAGTCAAACGAAAAAAAATGGCTGAGAAATTTCTTTGTTTCGAATTCACTTCGAATCACAAAACGAGCGGCAGATGAAACGGCAGTGTGAAAAAGAAAGTGAAAGCTCCCTGATTTATTTTTCTAGCGCTAAAAATAGGGAAAGGAATGTGAATTTTGATGTCTTTAAGTTCCATCGAGCAGAGATTGAATTGGAAAAAGGTTTCGTTGTTTTTGATGGCGAGGCTCTTTTGTGGAGTCTTTGTTTCGAAAGTGTTTACCATATCTTGAAACTGCCTCTCAAGTGGAATCATATTTTCGAGTGACATCGCTGGTTATAATAGCGAAGCGATGGCTTTGCATCATGTGGTTGATTTGGTACCTCAAAAGGACTTTTTGCCTTAGTATATTGGCAAGGCTTTGCAGAAACTTTCACTTTGCATTTTGATTCGAAAAACTCTTTTTGTTTCAGACAATTCTTCAAAATATGTGGAAAACAGATAAATAATATTACTTAAACGAAACTTGTGTTATTTCCAAGAACAACAATGACTACCAGAGTTCCCAGCGTTGTGTAGTCTCTCCTTTTCATCAACATCTATGAAAGAGACAGGAAACAGAACAAGGTTATACAAAAACATGGTGTTAATAAATTTTATATATCTCATGAAATATTGCTGGAAATTTAGTCATGTAGTCTTAAAAGCAGAGTAATTTTTTTACTATTCCGATTTATTTCAGTATTATTTCATATCTTTCCCAAATTGTTAGAACCCATTTACGGACAACTTTCTTTTTAGTAAAATTTTGGACATAAAGTTTCATGCTAATCCTTCCACTTGTTAAATGTTTTTCAACAACTTATCGCCACAAAACACACTGGGATGAGTAAAGACTCATTCCCCAGTTCAGTGTTTTTCATTGAGTTATGAAAAACATGTTTGTTAAGTTTCATCAAAATTGTTTCAGCCGTTCTAAATAAATAAACATTCACTCTTTAGGGGTAGGTACATCCTCAGGTTATGATTAGAGAAGATTTATTCTCTATGTACTTTAAATTTGGTTGGTTGAAACATGTTAATCAATTTCGTACCAATCAGATTATTTGTAATATGTATTTCAACAATAACGACTCATACGACTCAGAAGTGTGTGCAATGGCAGCAGTTTTTGTCCTGAGGGTTTGATGAGAGAGAAGATTTAAACCCACCATATATATATATATATATATATATATATATATATATATATATGCTAAGGACAATGTAATTGGTTTTCATTCTTAATAACCGGTTAAAGTGATAAATCGATTTATCACATTGACCTATTATTATTCATAATCACCGATTAATCACATTAACCGCAACATATATATTATTTGACAGATTCGAATATAGAAATCAAGTCTTCTTGTCAAGCAGAGGTGGCCCGAGGTAACTTCACCAACTGGGCAAAGCCCACCATTTTCCAACGAATGTATGTTTTAAATACTATAATGTCTATATTCTAAATTCCAAATAAAGTTAAAAACATACATGCTTTACCCAGTGGCAGATTTCGACAAAATGAAGCCACAGTCGCAAAGCTGTTTTGTAAACCAATGTCGTGAATTCACTCTCAGATTACCACTGCAATGTGCGTCGAATTGAATTTGAGGCTTCCTTATAGTATCGAGGCACGAGGCGATCGTCTCTAACACGTGTGCGAAAAAACTCCACTGGTTTTCCTACAAATATGACTGAATAATTTTCTGATGAGAAATTTTAAACTTTTGATATATTTAAGCTTATATAGTGGTCTTATTGGAACTATAATAATATATTCGGCAAATATATTGAAGAATATGGGACCTTATTTTCACACAAAATTGTAACTTTTGTTCAAATATATATTCACTTTCCTTGCCTTTCTATCTACAAAACATTTCATTATCTCTCCATTTCAATGTTCTGCTAAAAGTCTTGTTCGTTTGGCACGGTTGCTAAGCCAATTAGTCAGTAATGGCCTTTGATTTAGAAACCTTGAACATTTACGAATATGTGGATAACAGACGAAATGCTGCAAATTCACTTGAACCACGTGAGTTCCAACTAATTTCTGGAAGATAGTCATGGTGCTGGATATATTCTGTTGCTTTTGCACTATTCACCATCTTTTTCCGAAAGATAGGGGTCAAGGTTGCAGCTTGTATAATTCATAATTAGTGACGTAGCGACGAAGAGTAAAAAATATATGACCTGTGAAGTGTCAATTCATGATAACCATAGTGGAAAGGATTAACAGCTATCTATGTAAATAAATATTTAGGTACCTAAGATGAGGGATATTCTGGATTTACAAATTTCTCACCTATAATGATGGTTATATTCTAATTACCGAAGTCTGCTTAGTCATCAATATTTCAAAGACTAAGAAAATAGTCATATCAGTTTTCTGATTAATTTGTTTGCACTATTTAAACAAATTAAACATGCATGTAATGTGTGCTGATTAATAATCCAATAATGCAAAATACAAGATAATTTGTTTCCTGGACTACATTCATACACTCATAAGCAGCTATAATTCTAATGTCGTTGGCACCAAAGATGGATGATGATCAAGAGAGGTAAACATTGCTAATGACTACTTGAGGTTGATAATAGGGGTTATATTTAAGCGATAAAGGATTGCTGATATTTCAAATGTTTTAGTAAATGATTATGTCTGTTTAGTAAAGCTTTTGAAATCTTTGTAATTTGCAGACGTTTTGGAGTTAAATTCACTTCCGCTTAATTGGTATGTAATATGGTTTGAATATTGAATTAAAATATAACTAATTAAGATTGACGAGAAATGTACTTATACTTACCAAATGATGTGACAATTTCTTTCACAACTATTAACAGTCTTAATTTTCAGTAACACGCATTTAGACAATCTTTTCAATAACAGAAATGCAATTAAATCAATAATTATCAGCTGGAATAATGCGGTTGAATAAGGCGAGCTGAAATATTCTCTATAAGATTATCAATCATACTCATTTGGAAAACTATAAAAACATTCAAGAAGGCAGACAATTTAGAATTACTGAACAACATTACTTGTAGTGTGATGTAACAACTCGCTAAGGGTGTGGCAAAATAATTCTAACAGAAAAAACATGTTATGCCACAAGCTTAATCAATAATAATTAAACATGGTGAATTTTATCCTTTTCAAGGTTTCCATTACTGCCAAATTTGATTCTAGATTTTCAGTTTTCTTAGACTCAATACATGACTGTGTGTAAGGTACTTCAGGATTGGTGAATCTTATCCTTTCCATGTTTTCCATCACTGAGAAAGTCCAGTTCTTGATTTGCCTTTTGTTATTGTCTTCAAAGTCTGACTATAGTTCAGCAGTGGTTGGAATGGAAGAAAATTCTGACGCTGCTGAAGGTAAAATAGATGGCAAATATGTTATTCAATTTTTATATCAGTGAAAGTGTTGAAAGTGTGTGTGCTTAAGAAAATAATAATGTCAAATTAACCTTTCAACGGGGCGCGTATGTGAGGGATACACAAGAGAAGAATTTCGTTTTATATCTTTTTACCAGAGGGAGCTACGAAAGTATGACCTTGGTTAATATTCCAACTCCTTTCGACAAACTGTTAGTCATCCTTTGGAATTCCAGGCGTTAATGGGACTCTGCAAATCTGCTTTTTGCATTTCCAAGATACGCGCGACCGTTGCAATGAAATGACAACAAAACTAACTTCTTGCGTTTTATATCTAAATTTCAACTGTTTTTTTATTTCGGTATTCAGTTTTCTATTACAAACGAAAATATTTCCGTTGAAATATTGAAAATTTTAGTAATTTTTTTCATGTCATTCAGCTGATTCTTTGGTAATTTTTTATTGTTTTATGGTTATGTCGTAGGCGAATTGAGATAATCTGACTTGTTGCAAAGAGCCTGGTCATTTTGCAATATGCCGGATTATTTCAATATTATTTCTAATCCTTTTTAAATAAAGATTGTTTAAAATTATTGTATTCGTTAATCCTTACCCAATTACAACATAATTTAAATAATTACCCTCTTAAAAATTGATCATTTCCAATAACACGCGACCTTTCATGTTGGTATAGAGGGAGCGCTTGCTGGAAGGTTAAAGAGATAGTATTGCAAACGACATACGAAAATGATTACAAAATACAAAATTACCCTACAAAATTATTAAAATGAGAAGAAAACGATTTTGATATGATGAGGTTTATTAGATGTCTTATAATATTTTATATGGTTTAATTTTTAACTTATTTAGCCGCAGTTAACTAACAACAGCATAACGAAAATTTTATTCTTACAACAAAGAATGAAAGTTTAAAAAATCTAAAGAATTTTAAAGCAGTAAGGTGTTTTTTTTTTCATTTTTAAATGATGAGAAATGATAGCCTTAGTAAAATCCATAATTAGCCTTCAGCAATTACTATGATTTACGCTACTTATCGTGCCAAAAGGCTGAACAAACAAGAACACTTCAGGCATTTTAGGACAGAAACAAAAGAGATGGTCTTAAATTGAAAGAATTTAGAAAAAAATTAAATGCATTTTTAATCAATTTTTTGCATAAATTATTTCTCTTAAACACTATTTCAAAATGAAAGTTACCTCAGGCATTGATTCTTAACTAATTTACTTCAGTTTATTCTGTGTTATTTTTTTCATGCCTATGCTTTTAATCCTTAGGAATTTTTTGTGCATTTCTTAAATGATGAAATTTATAAATGAACAATATAACTTATTATGACGGCACTTTGGATGCATAATTCGTAAAATATCTAGAATAATGACTTGTTGGATGGTATGTATTCTTGGGTAGGATAGATTCGATTGATTGTCGTATTGGGCCTCCGTATTGAAGCTACATTAGGCCTGCTAAAGACGGCATCTTTATATCCGAACTTCCACTCTAAACCATTAGAGGAGTGTTGATCTAATCAACGCACAACAGGCAAAAGTTAATAATTGATCTTTCGGGGAACCAGAGACCCTCCAGTCCCAAAGCCGAGATTCTGCCAGGATGTCACTTCGGCCTTACCTGGTCTCTATTTCAGAGATTATGTGTACATAAGCATTGGTTTAGAAGCAAACAATATAAGCATGGTTCAGAAATATTCCATAAGCCATGCTTTGCAATAGGAACCGATGTATGCCTTACAGATAGTCTATTTCATTCTCTCGTGAGGTTTCTAAAGCCTTTAACATCTAGATCTTCTACTACTAATCATCTGTTGGATGGTATGCATCTTATGTTAGGGTAGACTAGATCGATCCTCCATTTAGACCCTATACAAGGCTTAAATGAACGAGACATAAGCCAGAATTTCTATAAATAGATCCCCCCCTTTTGAAACTACCCAAAGGATTAACCGGACGATACCCGAGCCAGAATCTCTGTAGATCGATCCTCTGTTTTGAAGCTACGGTAGGTCTACTAAGGATGACACCTGATCCAGAATCTCTGTAGATCGATCCTCTGTTTTGAAGCTACAGTAGGTCTACTAAAGATGACACCTGATCCAGAATCTCTGTAGATCGATCCTCTGTTTTGAAGCTACAGTATGTCTACTAAAGATGACACTTGATCCAGAATCTCTGTAGATCTGTCCTCCGTTTTGAAGCTATTGTCTCTGATAAGGATGGCACCTGAACCATAATCTCTGTAGATGAGTCCTCCATTTCGAAGCTACACAAAGATTTAAACGGACGATACCGGAGCCAGTATCTCTGTAGATCGATCCTCTGTTTTGTAGCTACTGTAGGGATGCTTAGGATGGCACCTAAACCAGAATCACTGTATCCGAAAATTCCACGCTAACCAGTGAGGGGACATTTGACACTGACCTATTTAAAGCACAACAGACCCAAGTGAACGGCTGATCATTGGTGGGAACAGAAGCCAGTCGGAAGCAAATACTTTTCAATGAGGCCACTTCGGTCAAATTTAGGAGGTACATTAAATTATTGTATGTCTCACTAAGGAGTTACATGGCATCTATTGGCGACAGATTTTCAACTCAGGTCAAACGACGAGGAAGAAACTAATTACAGTGCTACCTATTCCGAAATTTTTATTTCACACCAATATTAGGACATTTGTTTGGACATTTTGATTTTACAGCAGGTGTATACTAAGCTCACATATGGAAGGACCTCCTGTGGAATCAAAATTTGATCAGCAATACACTGGCCAGAAGTTTGAGACTGCCCTCAGGTCATCCTGGTCACTATGATGACTGGGTAATTTATGGTTGGACTCATTGATATAAACCGGCGGGGAGTTCATTTAAATTTCACAACTAATAAAATAGAATGAGAGTTCATCTAATGTAAATGATAAGATAGATTTATTAAAGTGCTTTATTTAGCATCCATTTATTATTTCTTTCTGATTAAAATATTTCATGAAATATGATATTAAAATAATACTTGGCTATTCTGTTCATAAATCTCAGTCTCAAAGATTCTGAGTACATAAGCATTGGTTTTAAATCATATATATGAAAAAAGGCTTGATTCAGAAACATTCCATAAGCCATGTTTCATAACAAAAACAATGTATATCTTACAAATGGAATCTGTTTTATTCTATCATGAGAATTCTAAAGTACACAACACCTAGATTTTTCTATAAAAGATTGGATAAAATATTTTGACTCGGGATATAGAGTTATAATAACTAAAATAGTTAAAATGTGCTTTTCTCACTGCAGCTGCGTTACTTTAGATTTTCTCATAACAAAAGCTAAAACAACAATTCATGTGTATACAATTATTCTCTTTACAAAATATATTTTTTTTGTCTGACAGTTTGTGCAATAAAGGTTTATACAATGTTTTCAATTATTTTTAATGCAACTTTAAAAAGGAATAAACACCACGGATTTGCCTTGAGTTTTATGAACATGGAAAATGTGTGCCTTGAAAATAGAAAGTTAAATTGTAGTTTAATATGAGAATTTCCAGATGTCTCTACATAAACTTCATGTTTACTTTTTATTTCACACACTCTGATGTTAACCAGTTTGTACTGTTATTTCTTTCAGACACGTCATAACTAAAATTATTCTGAGATATATCATTCTTAGAAATTGCTGTTGTTAGTATTTATCAGATAATATCTAACTGCACAGAATAAATGTTTCAACTACAGGTTTGAAGATAAAATTCCTGTCTTTTTTCAAAAAAGAGAGGAAGTTGGTAAACTAACCAACTATTTTCTGAGATGTTTTAAGATTATAATAATATGAAAAGAAAATACAATAATTTTTAGAATGTATGTAATGTTAATCAATATTCCTTAAATATAAAATATAGTGTTTCTTAAATAAAATTTTGGTTCTTGATTCTTTGAACATCACAATCAGATTTTGTTGGGTTAACGTCTCATTTTGAAGCTACATGAAGGTTACTTTGGAGAGGAAGTTTTAATTTTGAGGATTAAAGTAAAGTTTATGGTGCGAAGCCGTTCCTCTCTACTTAGAATCGCCAACTTTTTGTCGCCAAGAGCAAGATGGCTTGGCGATGTGAGAACATTTGTTTCGGGTATGCAGTGAGCATTTTACTGTTGCCTTGTGCACGCAATGCCTGCGACGTTGCAAGTGTGTTCCGAACAAATTTTTCAAACTTTAAAAACATCAGCGGCTTCGCTTTCAGCAAAGCGGGAAAATAGTAGTTTCTATTTCTCTTTGAAGATCAGGAACCTAGGTTTTTTTTCTTAAATTCCAAAAAACGAGAATTTCCGCTTGCGATACTTGCGTCATCGCGAGCGGGTTCCGGGCAAATTTTTTTAAACTTACAAAAACAACAGCTGATTCTATTTCAGCAATGCGGAAAACTAGTAGCTACGCTTGCTCATTGAATGTTATGATTCAAGTTTTTTTTAAATTACAAAACGAATTTTTACCTCAAAACATTCCTCCGTCAAAGTGAACATGAGCGAACAACTTCGCTTTTTCATTGATAAGTGAAACACAAAGAAAATGTTAATCTATTAAATTTTATTTATTGTCACTTTATTTATAGCCATTTTTCATTACGCCGTCACACGAAACAAATGCATTATCCTATCTGTCAAAAAACAAAATGTAGAATTCCAAACGAAGTTTTCTTCAAATTCGAAGAAATCGACCATTGAAAGCGTACATAGCACATACCCGACCAATAAAATAGCAGCGCTGAAGCGCGAAATAAAAATATAACGATTCCTGCGCGAACAAGAAGCGAATAGGAACATTCCTGAGCAACCAAAACAAATGTTCTGACGTCGCCAATCCGTCTTCTGCTTGACAGCAAGAAATCGGTGAGCTAAAGCGGAGAGAAAGGGCTTCGCACCGTAAACTTTACTTTAACCATTTTGAGCATTAATTTGATGACGAAGATGGATCCACACCTGAAGCCCCACACTCTGCATTTCCACTCTGATTCAACTTGAGGACGTTTAAAATTGAATTTTCAGCAGCTCGGATTGAAGTCCAGAAATTCTAGTCTCTTCAAACGCGATCCAAGTAGCACAGGAGATTGTGTGATATCTTGATTATTGTCAGTTTCTTTATTTTACTGATCAGTAATATCCGATGCTTGCGATTTCATTTTTTTCAATATTCAGTTAATATGACGAGGTGATTTCTGATTTTGAAATTTTAAACAGAAACGCATTCTAACATTTGTTGCATATTTCGATATCGAGATTTACTTAATGTCTACAGTTCTATGTAGTCGAATAAATAATAGCAGTGACAAAAATCATTTACCTGCCCCAAAAGCCTTCAAATGGCGCAAATATTCAAAGCGAGTCGGATAGATTGGTTTGATTGTTAAATAGATGCATTTATTTGGAGCTACCCGAAGGCTGCCATAGTTTTTATATCAATAAGGAGAAAGTTTTGAAAATAAAGAGAACCTGCCCCTATTAACACATGATGACGTGCAATATTGTTACTACACTGAAGAGCCAGAAAAACTGGTACACCTGTCTAATATCGTTTAGGGCCAACATGAGCACACAGAAGTGATGCAACACGACTTGGCATGGTATCGACTAATGTCTGAAGGTATCCTGGAGGGTAGTCGGCAAATCCATAGGAGTTCCAGGTGGTGGAAATCTCTTCTGAACAGCACATTGCAAGGCAACCCATATAGGTTCAATAATGTTAATGTCTGGGGATTTAAGCGGACAATGAAAGTGTCTAAAGTCAGAAGAGTGTTCCTGGAGCCACTTGGTAGCGACTCTTGACGTGTGGGGTGTAGCACTGTCCTGCTGGAATTGTCCAAATTCGTCGGAATGCACAATGGACATAAATGGGTGTAGGTGATAGGACAGGTTGCGTACACACCCGTCCCTGTCAGAGTCGTCTCTAAACGTATCAGAGGTCCCATATCAAGCCAACTGCTCTACCGAATTAAACAGTTCGCTGTTGAT
Organism: Araneus ventricosus; assembly: GCA_013235015.1. Taxonomy (NCBI): domain Eukaryota; kingdom Metazoa; phylum Arthropoda; class Arachnida; order Araneae; family Araneidae; genus Araneus; species Araneus ventricosus. Next base: position 377,266 of record BGPR01000200.1, read on the forward strand.
ATGTTGAGTCCATGGAGTCATGAGGTTGTCTCCATACCAGTACATGTCCATCCACCCGATACAATTGGAAACGAGACTCGTCAGACTAGGCAACTTGTTTCCAGTCATCAACAGTTCAATGGCGGCGTTGGCGGGTCCAGGCGAGGCGTAAAGCTGTGTGCCGTACAGTCAACAATGGTACACGAGTGAGACATCGGTTTCGAAGACCCGAATCATTGATGGTCCGTTCAACAGTTCGCACGTTGACATTTCTTAATGCCTCAGCATTGAAATCTACAGCAATTTGAGGAAGTGTTGCACGTGTAACTCGTTTAAGGTTTCTCGTCAGTCATCGACGGTCCCGTTCTTTCAAGGTCTTTTTCTGGTCGCGCCGATGTCGGAGATTTGATGTTTTATCGGATACCCGATATTTATGGTACACTCGTGAAATGGTTGTATGCGAATATCCAAATCTCATTGCTACCTCGGAGATGCTATGTCCCATCTCTCGTGCGCCGAATATAAGGCCCCGTTCAAAGTTACTTAAATCTTGATAACCTGTCATTGTAGCAGCAGGAACCGATTCAACAGCTTTGTCAGATACCTGTTGTCTTATATAGCCGCTACCGACCGTATCGCGTTAGGCTTATGGGTTGCATATCTCCGTTATTTGCATTCGAACGCCTGTACCAGCGTTTTGGCTCTTCAGTGTATAGCTTCACGATATTGGGCGTCATTCAAAATATCGAACAACATCGTGGAGTTTCGTTACAATATCTTGTGCTAATAGTAGAGGCTTAATAGATATTTTAAGGTCATAAGTCATTGGAATTACATGAAAATTATTTAGAGGTATTGAAGCTCGAGTTACAAAATCTTCCCTTTGGAACACTAATCATTACCACTACACTATCATTGCCATCAAAGTATGAAGTATTTGATTTTTATTGAAACAACAAAACTTAGTTTTCTGCTTTTCTTATAATATTATTATGGATTCGAAGAAATGCGAATTCTGAATTCATCGAAAGTTCGGGAGCCATAAAGATAATTCCTGCTATCTTCTATTTGATTGAAAATGAGTGTAGTAATCAAATCACCTCAAATCAAGTGATAAAGTGCTTGACCTCTTTAATTGTTACATAAAATGCTCAATGTTTAGGTCATTTCAGTGGTTGCGTTATAAATATTAGATATATAATATATCTTAAGCAATGTTAATGTCTCGACGTCAAAGGTTAAACTTAATGGGGCCTTTTTATGGCTTAAAATTAGAGTGATAATCTTATCACTTCAAAATGACCACATAATTGACAGCACGTACGTACAGTATTTGTAACTTTATAACATTATGTTTGATAGGTAACTAAATTTCATAACGCTGTATTTTATTTATTAACGATAATTAATAACAGATGAAAAAATTACTGATTAATTGTGAGAGCCAGAACCATAATGTTTATTAGATAAAATTCATCACGAAACACTTGAGTTACGAGATATAAACCTTTAACTCGACTTTATAAAATGATAGAATGCAAAGAGTTATTTTCAAATTTATGAGATATAAAAACAGTTACAGGTCATCATTTCAGTTTTCAAACACCAATTCAAAAGCAATTCAAATGGTGTCAATTTATTTTAATATAAATGTGAAATTTTTTTTCTTATTTTACTACCTCTTAGGAACAATCGGAAAATTTCTTTCTTGTTTTTAATATTAAGTGGGTACTACTGCAGCAGACCTAAAAATCTCTTATATATAAAATCATCTTTATCAGTGTAAAATAAATTATTATTAGCCGCACACTGTCCGAAGCATAAAATTCATTTCTATCAGCATGTAAAGTATCATCCAGAGGAGAATTTAAGAAGCAGTTTGGAGACAAAATCCAACCTACAATTTAATCTTACTGAAAAGCATCCAAGATTTCTTCTGGAGATCTACTTTTAACCATTCCAATACATTCCCGAAATCCATTGTCAATCTCAATATCGTCTTCTTCCTGTCCATACCACTTTCTTCTCATTTCGAAGTATTCTGGAGTAAATTCCTCGAAACTGCAGACGATCTTTTGGAAAACTGCGGGAAAAGGAAGAAGAGAGCAAAAAATAAATAAATAAATCGAACATCCCGCGTCGAAGACTTTTAACCCTTAATGGCGGGCATTTGTCAAGAGGCGCGAAATCAACGATGCTTGCTTAAAAGAATCCTCAACCACCAAACGGCGCTCTTTTGTGGCTGTTTTGCGGGGTATTAACTGCAACTGTAGCGGTAACTTCCGGAAGCAAACGATAAGCAGAATGAAAAAGAAGTGTAATATCGATAAAGAAACGCTTTTTAAAATGGCTTCTTTTGCGTTCGATATTGCAGTGGTTAATGCATTGGCAGTATATCCTAATAAGTCTTTGACAGAAAAGAGTTGGAAAGTTGTATTAAGAAAAAAGAAAGCGAATTACATTCGCTTCTTTTTATTGAACTTCCAGCTCTGACTGCAGAATCTTGTTGTAATTTTTAATGTCGGCAAGTCTAAATTAGTTTAATTCTTAACATCTTCTTTTAATGCTTCTTAAGAACTACATTAGCGAAAGTCCAATTTAAGTAGTTGTAAACATCGTAATGCATTTGTTTTTAAATAAAAGAATATATTACACTTTGTATAGAAAATGATATTCTTGCTTGCATAATTGCTGGCATGTTTTTGATTTTGAATGCCATTAAGTTTTGATATTCGGTTCGATTATATATGGTTTTGAAACTTAAAGTTTGTAGGTTTTTTTACATAAAAGTTGCATAAATTTTAGTTATAAATTTAAATTCATATTTTACTCTGTCTTGTGAGTTTGAAATTGCTTAAAAATGATCCGGAAATAATTTTTATGAAACTTCAGAATTTTTGTTCTTCGCAGGCCTATTTCAAACTTTACAAGACGTATTAAATGCGGATTAAAATAAAAAAAGTTGAATATAAAAATTCAATTAATTATTAGAAATTTCTGCTAATAAAAACGTAGAAATTACGTTTCAATCAATAAAAAGTTTGAAGAGAAGAAAGTGAAATTTTCTGAAATCAAACATTCTGAATTAGCTTTTAAGAATAAAGTAAAATATTTTTACAAATTTCTGAACAACTTATATCATCTTTCTTAATCCTTTTAAAAGTATTTTTTATCTTTTTTGAAATACAGGAATAATTTCTGGTGTGACGTCATTATCATATCTCATTAACAGCATTTAATTTAAGTTGTTCAGTATAAAAGACGCTATTAAAACAGATAATTTGTGTTCTTGTTTTTGACATTCTCTTCTAAGTTTTCTATAACTAAATTTATAGCAGCACCAGTCATATTGTTAAGCACTTTTTCATTAGGAATTATAGTGCCACTGTTCAAAGAATGCATTTTGAAAATTCAAGTAGAAAATTCAGAAAATAGGATGCCATATTTCTCAGCAGTAAATGAGTGTGATGTTACAATAGTTGTATCTTATTAATAAATTTAGTATATGAGGTTAATTTTTCATAAATGTCTTCGAAATTCTGAACGTCTATTTGTGGAGAATGGTTCCCGGAATTCTAAAATGCTTTCAATTTCTGTTAAGGAAAATGTTAGTTTTTAAATTAAGTGTTATAAAATATGTTGTCATATTGAAAAGAGCCCTCTTGAAATTATGAGTATGATGTTATGACTAAGAAGTACATTTATCAAAAATTAATTAATGCGATACTTGTTTGAGAGAAAAATATTTTAAATTCCCATAGTCTTTTGCAAACGATAAATCTGTAACAAGATTTGAAGAGTCATACTTGGAGTTTTGAGACATTTTAAATTTATTTTAAGTAGAATGAAGATTTATTTGTAAATTCCGTAAAATATTTCATGCATCACATCCAATAATAAATGTTGGAAAACAAATTCATTGGTAGAAGAAGAAAAAATAATAGTCATGCTTACATATAAAGGAAAGAATATTTTGATATTAATGATAGGTTTCTGATCAACAATGTATTCAATATAAAAAGAATATAAAATTAATATTATTTGGTTTTTGTATGAACGCACAGAATTTAGGCTTACCGAAATATAACCTCTGTTATTTATGTATTAAATTGGCGATGCATAATGACTGAAAATTCTGGATAAGAAAATTAATGGATTATTTCTCCTGAAATTGCAGAAAATATTATCGAATTTCTAGGCATAAAATTGAAATCTTAATAATTATGATGAATATCTGTAAATTTCACTTAAATATGCTGATTCTAGATAATAAGGAATAAATCATTGTCTTCAGAAGGAAAATATAATAAACTGTTATAATTTTCTCAGATGAAGACAGCAATGACTAATGCCAATGCATAATCACTTTCTATAACCATTATTTTATATTTTTGCGTAATACATATTGTATTAACTCATAATTATTAATTCATACTGCATTGTGAATTCTAATGCTAATTGTATTGAAATAAATGCAACTTTAGCTTGAGAATTTTTATCTCGTAATTTGACTGTATATTCTATTAAAATGATCCATGCATAAAATTGAAATTATCGAGATAAATAATAGTTTCTGAAATAAGTGCGAATAACTAAAATATTTAACCTTAATCGAACTACTAATTTACTAATATCAGAAGGCATCTTTACCAGCGAGTATCTTTATGAATATAACAATATTTATTAAAATTATTATCTCATCGATATATTAAATAATTAAAATTACAATATTTATATCATTAATTCTACCATATATTTTATTGAAGTTCTCCATCCATTAAAACTATTGTCTGAACAAATGTAATTGCAGCTGAAAGCCTGATAATATTTTTGAGAGAAATAATATTTTTGGAAATAACCGCGCGTAACTAAAATGTCTGACATGAACAAAACACGTATCGAATGTAAGTACTGAAAAGTAAATTTACATATACATTGGAAATGGAAGACGCAGTTATGAAATTAGTTGTTCCTGTAAAGATGTCTTTCAGATTTCATGCTTCTGAGTGGTTCAGTGGAGTGTTCAAAAGCTTTCCAACCAATGAGGTGATGATAACAGAATTCGTAATAGTAAAAAGGCTAAAAAAAGTCATGAAAAAAATTAAGAAAAGAAACCTAAAATATAAAACCAAAATAAGTGAATATGAAAGAAAACAAAATACTTTCTGTATTATCTCATAGGTACAAATCTTATAGGCGAAAGTTTATACTTAAAACAAACGACATATTGACATTAATTATTTATTAAAGCAGTACCCATTGAAAGAGCGACAAAATTCACTAAGAAACACTGGAAGATGGGCAAAATCAACATAAGTCACGGAAAGAGGATCTTCATTAAAATTCGTATAGAAAGTAAGTATTTCCAAATACTGAAATATTTTTCTAGAATATACTACTATCAATTCAAAATGAGATCATTCCTCTGCTATTTTTAAATCTAAATACAGTATAAAAGCGATTATTATATTCTGGTTGCCGGCCGAATGTACTGCCTAAAATGAATTGTTCAGTGCCTAAGAGTAAGAAATATTGGAAATACATTCTCAACTTCTCTTCATATATAAATCCATTTTCAGATATACTTTCAATATCCGATATAAGATATGAGTTTTCGAGAATTCGTGAAATATTAGTGATTCCTAAAATCGGAACTGATATAACAAAAGTTTAGGGAAATTTCAAGGAAAGTAATATCTAAAGAAACAAGCAGCATTTTCCCTCAAATAGTCACAGCCCAGTTTAAGATAATTTGGATTAAGTTGTTAAAAAGGCAACTGGAGAGTACAGAAAATAATAGCTAAAAGTTATTCATCCATTATAGCTATTGTCCGAACATATGCAATTGCAGCTCAGAGCCTGATAATATTTTTGTGAAAAATAATGTTTTTGGAAATAAACACGCATAACTAAAATTCATAGCATTAAACAACACACATATCGAATGTAAGTACCGACAAGTAAATATACATATACATTGGAAAATGGAAGACGGAGTTATGAAATTAGTTGTACCTGTAAAGATGTCTTTCAGATTCCATGCTTCTAACTGTGTGTTTCAGTTTCAAAAGCTTTCCAACCAATGAGGTAATGATAACAAAATTCTTAAGAGCAAGAAAGCTAAAAAAAAGTCATGAAAAGAATTCAGAAAAGAAACCTAATTATAAAACCAAAATAAGTAAACATGAAAGAAAAACAAAATACTTTATCTTAAATACAAAATGGTGCAAAGCTTATACATAGTCGAAAGTTTATACGTAAAACAAATGGCATATTGATATTGACGAAGTTTTCCATATGGACTCCTCCTTCCATAGGAGGAGAAGGAAACAGATAATGGCATTCAATTCAGAATGGGCCACAGTGTTGATACCCAGCTTTAAACAGTATTTCAAGTAGATGGATAGAGTAGCAGCAGCAAAATAAGAGGTAATCCTTTACAGTACAAAATCTGGACATGGCGTCACAGAACGGCGTAAAAATAACATGGAATTAGGTGTAAAATAGGCAACATTCAGACACAGAGTTCTTAACGGAAACTTTCAATAACAGAGTGCTGAAATTGGCATTTTTAAATGTGGGAAGAACGTTGTGCATTCTTCTTGATTCTTGAATTGTATCTCTGAGAGATACGAGGTTTAGGGATTTTTAGCAACAAAGACTGTTATACCATAATTCAAAAAATGTTTATTCCAAAATTCGTATTAATTTGATTAAAAATTGAATAAAATTACCAACAGTAGATGGACTAGAAAAATTGCAGATCCATTTCTGTCACGACAAAAAAAATGGCGTTCTCCTAGAAAGGCGGCAATATTCTTTTTCACGTTGTGCAATGGAAAGATATGTCACGCAGACATGAGTTTATTGATTTTACGACGGGAGGGATAATTAGAAAGCTGAAGGAAGAGGAAAGAAAACATATAATGCCTGGGAATTCAAAATCAATCACAGTGTTGATCAGGAGTGGCGTTATAGTTCGCCCGACGGAGAGATGACCTTCTGTACAAGGGACGGGACGTTATGATGGGACTCTCAAATTTTGTCCAGATCTTTATTTATCTGTTTTTTGAATAGCCCGTTCCGAGAACTGGGTAAAAATTGGCCCCGACGAAGGGCACAGCATCCCCGACAGGGGGCTCTAGACCGCCCCCTGGTGTTTAATCCCAGCTTTGAACAATATATCAAATAAATGGATAATGTAGCAGCCGAAAATTGAGAAGTAACGCTTCACAGTAGAGACAGTACAGAATATGGGCGTGACGTCACAGCACAGAGTGAAATTATCATGAACTTAGCTTTTATATGAGTACCATTTAGTCAATGAGTGCTGAACATGGCATTTGAGGAGGTCGGAAGAACGTTGTGCATTGGAAAGTTATGTCACACAGACATGAGTTTATTGATTTTACGGGGGAAGGGATAATTAGAAAGCTGGACGAAGAGGAATGAATGGGAGTTATTGCATAGGAATTAAATATTGACCACAGTGTTAATTCCGAAATTTGGACAACATTTCAAATAGAGGGACAGCGTAGCAGCTGCAAATTACCAGGTAGTCTTTATGAGTACGACAACCATAATCGATCGGCACATGTCACAACGTTGTAGTTCCGTTTTCTGGACAGAAAAGAAAAGAGAAAACAATATGTCCTTTCAAGAGCAAAAACACAAAATACTCTGAACACGTGCGCTGAACACATTCCCTTACTTCTCCGCCTTGCATTCCATTCCATTATTTAAGAGAGGCCACTCCACCCAATGGTTTTAGAGTCTTTTGATGACCCTTCGGGAAAGAGAACGTGAGAAAAAAATACGGCTGTTTGCTACTTTTCCAAGCAACAAAGAAACAACGTAACACCAATAACACGATTTCATAATGGAGTAAATTTCAATCCAAATTGCGCAATTTCTGTGCTTACATAAACAACAGCACATTATATCACGATAGAAAAGGCGATACACGACACAAAACAAAACATTATACAATACACAACAGAAGACAAAACAAATAGCACAAAATTGGGCATGATACAGTAAATACATCACAGCACAAAATGACAAAAATTAAAAACAAATTAGAGATATCATAAAACAATTCAATGTAAAACGCTATTATCGTAATATTTTATTATTAAAATTTGAATCATTAAATGACATAGAAATACTGCAACTAACAAAAACGTATATTTCAGTATTACACAAAAATGAAATATTTTTCAATACCAACTTAAAGTACGCTTAACAAATACACAGCCAAGGAACAGGCAAACAAGAAACACCTAGCTACCGAGGGCCTGTAATCTGATTACATATCTGTTCTTGATTTTAAGCAGAAACCCTTGAATTTTTATTAACATCTAAAACCCAACTTGCTTCTATTGTATCAGGAGGATTTTATTAAATGAAAATTTTTTGTGTAAGTGCACTAAAATAAATAATGATTGGCGTCTTCTTCATCGCCGCACAAACATAATGAAGTATTAGAGAGATAAAAACTCGTAAATCGCTATCTCCACTAATAATAACGGAGAATGTGTCTCTGTGTGTGTTCGTGTGTGTCCATGTGTATGTCTGTGTGTTGCTCCTCTACAGGGCAGACAGCTAGATCTGGAGCTAAGAGATTTGGCACAAACATACTTTGATGATTGAGAATGCGCACCTCGGTGCCCTTTTTTAAAATTAATTAAAAATTAAGTAAAATTTGTTCGTTTTTCCTTAATAACTTCCAAAAATATTACAGCACAAAAATTATTTTTACACCATCCGAATATTTAAAAAATTATCTTTTCAGTGATATCAATAAAGTTGTCGGAGATATCAGTAAAGATTTTCTCTATTTTAATAAATTTTTGAAAATATTTTCGGCAAAATTTACATTAATACTTTTCATTGTTGCAACTCATTTTAAAACTTTTTAATTTTTAAGAAATATTTAATTGGATATTTCTATTTCATTGTTGTAATCTGAGATAATAGCCTAATACATTTAGCTTTCATATTTTATTTCATCAAAATTTTTGTGAAATCTGTAAACCAAGCTCTCCGAGATATTGCTTTGCTTACATTAAGAAATATATCCATTAAACTGAATGAAGTTTCTCTCCCATTGTTGAAAGCTTAAAAAATATCTTACTGGATTTTACTTTCTTCTTTTATTTGATCAATTTTTCTGTGAAATCTGTAAGGGAAGTCCTCAAGATGGTAAGTATATAACGAAATAATCCAGTAAACTGAAAGATCATCTTTGCTATGCTTTAATTCTTTTTATCAGCATGTTTTAATGCAATTTAACCAAATGCGTATTTTACGTTAATGTAGACAAGGAACAGGACAAGTGGAAGGCTACGAAAAGAACGAGGGTTAAATGTCTGTAGCAATTTGAACTTTAAAACTATTTTGTTAAGGGAACCATGAATATAAAATTATGCCTAAGACATGCAGTTGAAATTTTATTTCCGGCAATCACACATACACAATCTGGTCCCCGAGGAAGGCTAGTTTGAAATAAAAGTCTATATGTCCTATGTCCCGTTACAGAAATTATTGTTGATCAAAAGTTCAAGATTAGGTGAAATAACAAAATTTTTAACCAATTTTCCAATGTCAGAGTTCTGCCGAAAAAAAATCGAAATATTTTTATTAAATCTTATTTTTAGCATTTCCTCAAAAATGATTAAGGAATGGAGCAATTTTTAAATTATATAGAATTAACCATTTTAGCAAAGCGGTCTACAACTCATTCCTCGCGTTACCGACAAAAGTCTTCCCTCATATTAAGCCGACGAGGATACTTGTCATAGAACGTTCTTTTTTAATTTCCACGTCGAAACGCGATTTATTATTTGAACTCTTCAAAATCTAGATTGACAGAAAGTTATTCGTGGAATATTTTTAATCCCCATTTTGCCGAGTCCATCAGATTGTAAAAGAAACTACAGAGAACTAGGCCTGGAAAATGGTGTTAAAATTTTATTTTGAATCAGACAAGGGGCAATAAAGCATTGGTTTTAATAGGGAACATGGCAATCCCAACAACGCAATGGATTTGACATCCTGGAAGTATCCATGTACTCCTGAAAATCAACATCTTTTTACTTTTCAGAATATTCAATCCGGTCTGTGGAAGGCTTTACACCTTCTTGGGTATGCTGGGCTGTGGCGGGTTGTAAATAAATAAATAAATAAATAAATTTAATATTAGAAGAAAGACCTCTTATGTCTGTTAAAATCAAAATTATTCAAATCAGTTTTAAAAATAAAAAAAATCCTAAGTTTTATACAAATAAATTAATGTTACAATACTAGCAATAATTTCAAGGAATACGGAACCGTCATAATAACAGCAACAAAGAACCGGTGCAACATAGCTGGTCAAATGGTCAATGGATTATATGTAGCGAAAGGGATTTAGGAAGGAAATTGCTACAAGGCGTTTGCGACCGACCATACTATATACCTGAATATCTGTAGTGTGTGTCCAGCTGACTAAACTTTACCGTAGCGCCCCATTTAGAATGGTCTCGACTGCATAGCACAGAGATCGCCAGGATTGATGCCTTCTTCGTAGAAGTGTGTCGGTTAAAATTTTTTCCTGAGAGCAAACGGCAACAGATATGGTGTAAAATTGTTAATGCTTATTGTGCGAAAATATAGGGAATGACTCATTTATGGTACTTATAGTCATGGTTAATTGCCGTACGCCATTATATGTGATGGATGCAGGAAGAACGATCGCTGTATGGTACGTAGTAAATACGTTAAATATCAGAGGAAATGTGAGTATTTGTACTATCGTCACTCTCTCATATCATCATATATAAATACTCTCTGGAGAGAAAATAAGGAATTTAATGGATTTTATTAAAAAATGAAGATATTTCATTTCCAACCTCCTAATTGAAATTTCATAAAGAATTCTTTATGAACATTAACTGGAAAGACATTTCACATTTGTTTCGTCATCTTTTAACTCCTATCATTTTCTTTAGCTTTTACATTTTTCTAGTTCAATTCATTTGAGGCATGTTGAAATTCAAAATTATGCTCTGTTTATATTTGTTTCTCAAATTAAGTTATTCAACTTCTAAGTTTGTATTTTTTTTTGGGGGGGGGGTGTTTAAATAAAGCTTCACTCATACCTATCCAACCGACAGAGAGCCGCCAGCTTCCGAGTTCGGGGGTATGGGCGGCGATAAAGTATTTGCACTAAATAATCTTTTACTCCGCATATGAGAGACGTAGCATAATTTTTCTTTCATTAATTCAAAGCAAGATACATAGAGCAACTTGTATAAAAAATTACAGAAGAATACACTTAAAATTCATAAAGATTTCGGCATTTCAGTTAGGTGAATTTCAATTTCTCTTTAAGAGCAGTTAAATGATGAGCGTCTTGCACAAATTGATATTTTTTAAACACGAATCTTCGAATGGTTATCGACGAAATGTAATTCATATAATGGGCGATGGCGATTTTCCGTCACCATTGTGTGCATTGTCAAGCCGGTTGAATACAGTCCACGATTTCCGTCATCTTGTCTGAGCGGTCACGTGCTACAAACTTTTTTGGCGAGTGGCAGTACCCTCGTGCCCGCGGAACCAGACCACGGTAAGCTATCCGTGTCTTATACGCTTTAGCCATGTTGATTTCAAATGCTTTTCCTGTTGAGAGGTATGAAAAGTTGCAGAGGAATCTGCCGGTTTGGTTGTCTCAATAGTCTTCTGATCAAAGCTCAACTTTTCGAAATCCTACCTTATAAACCGAAATGTTTCTTCAAAATGGGATGGTAATCTGATTAATCAATAGGTCGGCAATCATTATACTTTGTTTTAACTTACTAAAATCAGGTTCAATTGGAGAACTAAGTAACTGCCTAGAACTAAGAACTAACTGCCGGTTTGGTCTAGAACTAAGAAATAACTGCCGGTTTGGTTGTCTCAGTAGTCTTCTGATCAAAGCTCAACTTTTCGAAATCCTACCTCATAAACCAAAATATTTATTCAAAACGGGATGGTAATCTGATTAATCAATAGGTCGACACTCATTATACTTTCTTTTAACTGACTAAAATCAGGTTCACTTGGAGAACAAGTAATGGACAGTTTCTATTTCTTTGACATTTACAGATAATTAAATATAAAGCCATGACAATAGCGAATGTACTAATATAAATAAAATATTGTTTGAAAGGTAATTTATTAAATATATATCCTAATGCGCTTTATATGAAATCTTTTTATGGAGTTGAGAAAATTTAGTCGTTTTTACGTGATTGAAAAATAATATAGCATTTCTGCTATTGGATAGAAAATCAACATTCAACAGATAATTTATAGTGACAGATGATTATTTCATTGAAGTGGAAATGAAGTTTCTTGAAGGTTAGAATTAAGTTTAAAATTAAAATTGTTGATAGGAAATGGTGAAATAATTTTTAGATACAAAAAATGGTGATTTCTGACATTTCAATTAACCAAATGAAAATTGCCAAGAGTTGAGCGGAAAGGCAAATAATCTCGATGAAGGCAAGAAAAAATGTTTTTTAATTTGAAAACTTTCTTTTTTTCTCTGATTAAATCCAAACCTCTGAAAGTTCTTTAAAGATCAGGGATTTTACGCATATTTTAAATTAAGACATCTCCGAAGATTTTCCCATTTGCTATGCCGATAATTAAAAATTACTTAAAAATTGAAAATGCATTTTAACTTTTCTTATCCTACCATACGTAATATATTTATAACTTATTTCTACACAGTTCAGTAATGGAAAAACATCCAAAAATTCCATACTTTGAAGACCAGCTGCAAAGTGTTGCAGAAGTATTCGGATGCTAGATTATGTCGTGATTAATTATCACATTACAAGTAATTTGTTGTGCAATTAATTAGGCGCATTCAGACAGGTGCAGACATATTAAACTCGAAAATCATAAAATGGTGGTTGATATCTGATTATATAAAAGAATTCAATTTATTTGAATAGTAACTGAATAGTCGTATGTGTAAGCATTAGTCGATTGCTTATATAACCGAAGTTGCTCTGTTTCTACATTGGTCTATGCGTTTTTTTATTCACTAAATATCCACAGCAAACATAAATCTCCTTTGCATTCCTGCTTACTGCATTTAAATTTTCAAATATAGCTTGTTTATTACACATTACAATACAATACCTGCATCTCCGTGTTTAGAGCCATTTGACTCCTTTCCAGTTTGGATGGATGGAGATGATTTTTTTGACAGGACAAAAACAAACAACAGGAACGAAAGCAAATAATAATGAAAAAAGAAACACGCAACTGGGTAGAACAACATAGAAAACAAAAGCAAATGGAAAAAAATAAAAATGCTAAAAGGAAAAAAAAGAAGAGTCATAAGTAGCCGGAAGTGTGTGTAAGTCTGGGTGGATGCGTGCTCAATGATTATCCTCTGCAATGAGATTGTTCTCATCACTTATGAAAAGCATTAGGAGTCGAAGTCTTAATACTTAATAAGTTATTCGTGAAAATGCTTTTCAACCACTGTAATTTAAGTGACACTGTAGGGGTTTGGAAATTCCAGGAGAGGATAAACCGACATTTTGTGGCATAGTGCATTGGATCTCCTATTTCTCCGCACGAGCAGTTGTCATGTGTTCGAAGATTGAAGCGATGAAGGTATGAAGGGAAGGGCCCGTGTCCTGTAACGAACATTAGCTCTTCTCTATTCCATCCTATTGCCTTGTTTGAGACCATATCGTGTGTATTGCGGTCAGTTTCTCCGTTATTCCAGTTGTCTTGGCAGATTCTTAAAGCAGCTGACCTTATCTTAGATTTCAGGTAGGAAAGTGGCTTAGGGGTCCCCTTTTGTGATGTCTTCTTTGCCTAATTGGTCTGCGCATTCATTGCCTAAATAACCGACGTGGGCTTTGAGCCATCTCAGGTGAATCTGTTTATGGGAGAGCAGAAGGGTTTGAATCTCTCGGACCATACTATGGTGGGATTTAGGGTTAAGCACGGCCATCAAACTGTCTGTCCAAATTTTGATTGGTCTATGAAGGGAAGAGGCTGCTTCAATTGCCATTTTAATAGCAAGTATATCAGCTTGGAACATCGAATTGCTGTGATCAAGTTTACCTTGCCATGAGGCTATTATTCCATAGTTTTCGAGAATGCAATATGCGCTACCAGTGCCTTCGTCAGTTTTAGATCCATTTGTATATGTAGCCTTGGCTTCTAAGTCTCTGTGATTTTCTGCAAATGAAATTTGATTGTGGAGAAGAAAATTATGGGGGTAAATATGAATTCCACTGCTTTTGCTTTTGTAATATGTTAGGCTGAATATAAGGGTGAAAATGTTGGATGAAGATCTTGCTCGAGCAACTCGGGCATAAAGAAGCCCAAAGAAAGAATATGAATTTTAAATTTTCAAACGATATGCAATACGATAACTAATATTTTAGAATAATCCGAAGTATCCCAGAAACTTTCAGAAAGTTCAAGAATGACAGAGATAGTTCTGGAATGGTCAAATTATATAAACTTTTCAAACATTTATATAAAATTCTGAAATGTTTTAAAATGCAGTAAAAGTTCACAAATATGCGAGGATGATGTAGAATTCTCCTTCAGTAACGTCATCAAAGTTCCTAAATTTAATGGTGTTTGAAAATATTTTAAAACATTCCAAATGTTCCAGAATTTTAAACTATAATATGTTTACCTAAACTATGATAATGTCTAAAGGCTCTCACACCTTCCGCACTGATTGCAGATGGATGTCTAACTTCCAGAGTATTTTTAATCACTTGGTAAGTAATAAATGTCCCAAGTTTGGTTTAAATCATCCGTGTGACTTAAGAAGAGGAACTGTAATCCCTACGGGCCAAGCTCAAATATGGTGATGAGAATTTGCTGGATAAGAAAGCAGATTCTTGTTTCCCTGGATGGTACTGGTGATCATCGGATTCCGTAAACTACCGCGATTTTAAGCGTGTATCACATGGACAGAACGCCGCCCCATGCCCCCGTACCTGCTACTATTACAGTAACCGAACCAGTTGGACGGACATGGGACTATCACATAGACAGAACGCAGCCCCATTCCCCTATTTCTGATGCCATTACGGCAACCGAAACGGTTGAATGTCCCATGGACAGCTTATCGTGGTCTGTTTCCGTGGGCACGAGGATAATGCCACTCGCCAAAAAAGTTTGTAGCACGTGACCGGTTAGACAGGATGACGGAAATCGTGGACTGCATTCAACGAGCTTGAAAATGCTCACGATGGTGACGGAAAATCGTCAGCAGCGAAAATTCAAACCAATCGGGTGCGACTTTGACGGTGACGTAGTTCGGCTTCCACGATACCGAAATCCCTTCTGACCGGTTGACTCAATGTGTCGCGTGCTACAAACTTTTTGGCGATTAGCAATACCCTCGTACCCACGGAAACAGACAACGATGAGCTGTCGTGTGATATACGCTTTACGTATGCGCCAGGCAGAGTTGATTTCAACAAAATAGGGGGAAGTGAAAAATGGGAGGGGAGATGTTTGCATTTCACTTAGTGTGACCTGACAGAAACCTCCGGTTATGCGCTTATCTTACCCATTGCCTCTCACTCGTTTCCGGAATAAAATCGTCCAAAAGCGCTAGTCTTGGCATTTTGAAACGATCAGTACGATAATGATGGCCTCGGTTGTGTTGGCCAGGTTTACTATGACGAGACGTACCTACTACGGGGAGGGGTGATGCATGGACCGACGACGGCCGTATTGTAAATAACCACAGTTCCAGTGTTATCGAGGTTCTCGCTGCGACCCTGACATTCATGAACCCGGATGTTTATGTAGGGCGGGATAATTCTCTGTAGTTAGGGGGTGATGTAGAGCGTTCATGCACACAATGATTTATATTAAGACTGAGACAAGATTTTTACATTTTTCTATCTAAGTGGTTTAAATGCGTAATTTTAAAATATATAAACATTCTTCCTCTCCGTTTTCTTTCCATTAGTTACAGCATTTTCTAGTTCTATTTCTCTTTTTCAGAAAAGAAAACTCCTCAAAAGGAAGAGAATAATTTATTCTACCAATTTGGCAGCTAACAAACTAAGATGGGTTTTCGACTGGGCCGTGAAAAAATTGTTTACAATTTTGACAGATTATTTTTATCTTGGCCTGACACTAATTGGTGATGGACGCTTTTTTCTACTTTCTTACTCATTAAATTATTTCACACAAATGAACTATGTTTTATTTTCGCACCTCCTGCCCGTTATAATATACCTTTAAGAGTAGTTAAAAATTAAAGTATATAATCAAATTTTCTTTCAAATTTACTAGTCATTCTGGGAACATTAAGACATTTTAATAAAGTTTCGAAGAATTTTGATGACAGAAAAAAAAGCTGTCTTTCGAGTAAAGATATTAATGTCTAGATTAATAGTTTTTCTAATCTCCTATTTCCTTTTTCATCTTCGAGAAGAATATTTTTTTAATAAACGAAGGTATTAAGCATGTGATTGCTCGATGTTGAGAATAAATTTTCTTTCTTACATAATCTTAAAGGGCGAAAAGACAAAATGAGTTTTAAAAATAAAGATACAGTATACAAAAAATTTCGCAACGAGAAATGTAAATTCAAAAATTATAAAAACGAGGTAAATTGTGAGAAAAAGAAGTCAATTCTTCTTAAAAGTTATATTATGAAAAAAAAGTATAACAGAATGAAAAAAAAAATATGAAAAAATCTTTTCACGGGGCAATAATATAAATATGATTTTTTAAAAAGAGGATGCAGAGATGGTGTATTTACATTTTTTATAAGGATACTGTTAATCACGTGTAGTAAAGAAAAATAGGCAGTAGCGACGTGTGAAGGTTCAAAAAATTCCAACATTTAATCCTACAATATAATTATGATAGTGCATATGCTTTATATGTAGATACGATAGTAAATAAATAGATGAACCGCTTGAAATTCTTTTTTTTATTCATTGAAAATTTCTAAGCATTATGGGATTATGGCTGTTTGTCCGCCAAGAGAACGATGCTCGCCAAGTTGTCTCGCTGACGGCGGTCGTGATAGCAACTGGTTATGTTAGTGAAGATCCATTTCGAATAAGAGGAATCCGAAGGAAGTCGGTTTTACTATTATTCTCTGCGTCAGTTTGCGGCGATAAAATAGAGTATTTGATCATTCGTCTTCTCAGTTTTGCCGCAGTTGCAAGTACCTTCCCCTTTAGCTCAAAGTGGACTAATGTAACAAACTTGAATGAACTTCCACCTACTCGAAATGGATTGCTCCTACGATATCCTGTTTCTATAGCAACCGCCGTCAACGAGACAACTTGGTGAGCAGAGTTCGTGTGGCGGGAAGACAGGTTACGTTATTTTTGTAAGCAAAGAATCTTTTTTTGTTTTCATACTTTCTTAGACGTAATTGATGAAAACTTTATTTGCGTCGACCCACGATTCTAATCATTCTGTAATTGAAGAAAATTAGATTTACTTTTGATAGACGTCGTTAAATTGCAAGAATTTCGTAAATTTGTCTCAAAAACGGAAGACAGATTAAAACCCGTCACGATGTAATGTTTGTTTTGTCATATTTAAACTCGTTGATATATTTTTTGCTCTGAAATATGATGCTGATAAAAAGTCTCCTCTTTTTTTCCCAAATTTTTCCCACCTAGCGAAATTGAACGCTAAGTAAAACAAAAAAAAACCCTTTTTTTAAAAAATAAATTCTGTTTCCATCTGTTTTCTGGGTTAGTTCAATTTGGTTTCAACCAGAAACTTTATTATTAATATCGCCACTATGATTTTTCTGAATAAATTGGTTTGAAGTTTTAATTTTTTTTCATTTTATGCGGTGAAATTGCAATCATCAAAATAAATTTAGAATATGTTTCTATAGAATGCAGAACTGAAAGAGACAAAAAATAAATAATTAAAAAAGTCTTCTTGTTTTCTGCACGGCCTTTTTAACCAAATGGAATATATTCGATACCAATAATATTTTTAAAAATTGCTAAGATCAAATCTGTAAGTGCTATTTTAAAATGAGTTCTAAGATTTCAAGTAAAAAAACATAATAGTCACTTTTACTTAAAAAATAAAATTAAAATGTCCCTTGATTATATTTTGAGCCTGTAAATTTTTTTGAAAGTAATTGCAAGCACTATCAATAATTTAAGAAATATATTTTGTAATAAGTTAAATTCTTTAAAGAAACAATTGGTCACATTAATTTTGTGTTACTGTATTGTAAAGAAATAAAATGTTATGTTTCTTTCTCATGTATTGCACGAAGTATTCTTTGTATTTAGAAGTCTATGAGAGAAATATAAGTAATCTGAGCTGAAACTCTATTTGTTGCTTCAACTGATACTTTGGAAACAAAATGCCTCGAATATAGGCATAAAATGCATAGAATATAGGCACAAAATGCATAGAATATAGGCACAAAATGCATAGAACAAAAAATATTGAAAATAGCTCTTATATTTTTCTGGCATTTTAAATCTAGTTGCGGAAGCAATTTATAATAAATCCGTATTATGCAATGCATTTTTACAATTCTTATAAGATAAAATCTGATATTATTTACATTCGTAAAGATATTTTAAAATGTTGAACGTTAAGTTGAAAGGAAAAAGGAGTGCAATTAAAGCAAAAATTTGTTTAATGTAGGAATCATAGGATATAAATATTAATGTCGAGTAGATATAAGCTTGTAGAACGGAACAAGATATTTTTCAAGAAGATAGCAGCTCAGGTTTTGTTTAGTAAATATTCTGTTAGTATCGCTTAAACATTTCTCATAGTTTAGTGCTCAAATTTAAGTATAGGTGTGCTTTACTAACAGTTAGGAGAGGAAATTTCTATGAAAAAGCATTATATAACAATTTGCAAGTACTTCCTTTTACATTTACACTCCAATGTTTTAAAAATCAATATGTTTAATGGAGTGTATCTCACTGGAATTGGACTGGACTGATCCCTACTTGTTTATATCTTCTATAATAACTGTCATATTACACTATGGGAACGGGGTCGAATAAAACTTACATTTCTTGAGAAGTATTTTTAACTATTTTTCTACAAAATATCCATTAGTTAATAATATTTCCTTGAAGTTAGTCTCTTCTTATTATAAAAACCTCTTATGTAACGAGTCTTTGAGAACTCTTCTTTCAACTTCTGTCAACGCATAGCATGCAGCATGATATACATGGAAAGTCCGGTCCATTATATGTTTTTACATGCATAGGATAGCATGCATATACATATAATGAACCACACTTTCCATACCATGAACAATTAACCATTCTTCTGGCGCATCTAATTTGTGAGTTGAAGCACCCATATTTTTCTTTTTTTGCCTAAGTGGGGATTTTCTCAAGAAAGGAGCGGGACCTCTAGCAGTTTCGTGCCTTCCTACTACTCACAGTTGGATACCGTTGTTTGTTCTCTGGTGATCTTTTGATGTACGTGAGAAAACGTTAATCTGGTATACGAGTGGGTCCCGATTATTCTTGTATTTTTTATTTTTCAAATTTGCCCAATATTTTATTTCATTACCTTAAGAAGTTCGTATACCTGCGTCAGAGCCCCTAATTCAATGATATTATTGGTTATTTCCAATATATTATTTCAAAAACGTTGAATTATTTCAGGGTCTCAACGACAACAGTTGTCATTGCTAAGAAACCTTACGGGGAAACAAACGTCGTCAACTCCCTAATGAATTACAGGACATTTTGTTAGTTGAAATTGCGAGGCAATACAAAAAAAATAATTTAGAAACGCAAATATTGTTTGAGTGACCGAATAGTTCAGTTTGATAAGCTTTTGCTTAAGCCTAAACAGAAATTTAACTTTTAATCTCACAAATCCGTTGCCCCCGAACGTGTTAGCATTTGTATTGCACTCGACCGAAGGTTAAATGGATAGTTTCCTGTTTTTTTAATACAAAATACAACATTAAACTGGAAAATGAAAACAGAACTGCTTAGAAACTTGAGCCGTAATTATTAAGGAATATACTAAAAAATTAGAGTTTCTTTCATATGATAAATTCGTCAATGATTTGGATAAAGCTTAACTTAGTTTAGTTTAGTTATATTAACGACCCGTTTTGAAGCAACACGAGGGCTATTTTGGGACTGACCTCGTAATTTTGAACCTCGGTCAGATGACGAGGATGACACCTGAGCTGGCACCCCCCTCTCCGAACTTCCAGACCACTACGTATGATTTGGCGTGCAGCGGGCCCCATACACGGCGGATCTTCGGTGGAGTCGGGTCTCGGGCCTGGGGCCCTCCGGCTCCAAGGACGGGGCCTTGCCACAAGGCCACCGCGGCCCCTCAAAAATTAGAGCTTCTTTCATTTGATAAATTCGTCAAAGATTTGGATAAAGCTTAACTTTAAAACATTCGAATGGACGATGAATAATTGAGAACTTTTATGAATTCTCCTGATAGTGATGGAGAACTCAGAATAACGGGAGATAAAGTTACTACAAAAAATTATTTTTGTCATTAATCATTAGAGTTTGATAAAATTAAGTGATTCTAAAACTACTGCTTTTGGAAGCAAAAAGAATCATTCAGGCCTATATTCAGAGTAATGTCACTTCAAAAGCACAAAATCTTGAGGAGTACATTTTAAAAGAATCCATTAACTTTAATATCATTTTACAATGATCACAAGAAATCGGCCTGTGTCCATAACTTTACATAAAAATAACATCTTCACATTTATATTATCGGCAGACAAAGAGTGTCTTCACTGATCGGTAATCCAGGACATAATATACATCCTTTCTTTTCTGTAAATTACGAATAACTGCCACTATCTAGTGATAAGAACCGAGTTAAGCAAACTGGACTTTCGCTGAACTATATGTCACCAATAATCACCTCTTAAGCGGCGGCCCGATCAAACGTCACAGTTAATTCAGCTCTCTATAGGAAAGTGGATATGACAGCGGATATCGATAACATAACCTTTTGACGACACTTTCTGATGAAATATGAATATATTTTCATATAGAGGGTGGTCATACATTACTGGACAGATTTCAAAAATTAATTTAAAAACCTTATAATGTAACAAATTCTTTTTTTTTGACGTGAAAACGTCTTTCCGCTCGTTACAGTGATAGTCGGGCGAACTTTCTTGTCTGACAAAATACCGTCAGATTTGAATCGCTAATAACCACGAGACTAATATTGAGAAAAGAACGGTTCACCCCACAACGGATGCATAATATCTGTAAAGGTTTGTCGCACAGTATTTGTTTTGCCTGTGATGTCATCGTACCAGTGTAGGGACAAGCGCATGATTGTTATGAATTAGCTTCATGTAAGGTTATAAATAAGTGTAGCGTGGAAACGCGTTTAGCTAGGAGGTTGATTCTAGTGTCATTTTAAAACGCCTGAGAAGTATTACTAGGAACCAAAATGAAACAATAAAAATATTTATCAGAATATAAGTAATAATGGGTATTAAATTGAAAATTTCAAACTCCGTATGTTTTTTTACTATAACATGAAGAGTTTTCTTTCGAATTGTCCGAAATTTATAGAATACTTGAAAATAGGTAGAAGAAACATTGTATTAAAATTTGAATTCAAAAATTTGAATATTACGGGAAATATGAGCATTTGTAGTAAATAATGTTTTACTGCGAATACGCGAAATGGAATTCTATATACTGTCAACAGATGGTGCCATCAAAAGCTACTCTAACTAAAATATAAGAAAGGCGTAGCTCGGGTCCACGCCGCAGATTCTTCGTGAAAACGACGGGATAAAATCATAAAACAAGTATTTCGCATTAATATGTAATTTAATTATCAATCGCTTTAATTCAATATTTACACAGAGTAGTACGTATAATGGTTACAGAATAAATAAATCACAAGTTAATCGCATGTAGAAGGATCTGTGGTAGCTTGTGATTTATCTATTCTGCAACCATTATACTACTCTGCGTAAATTTTGTATTAAAGAGATTGATAATTAAATTACATATTAATACGAAATACTTGTTTCATTATTTTATCCCGACGTTTTCACGAAAAATCTACGGCGCAGACCCGAACTGCGACTTTCTTATTTTTTTCATGAGAGAATAGCTCTAAAAGTTTTTTTTAAAGATGGGTAACTTGCCGTTGCGACGTACTAAATTTGAACAATTGAACACAAGTGTCAAAATGGCTACCGTGCAGCAGAAGGCACGTCTCTGGCTCCACGAAAGCAAACAAATTGTAACAGTTCAAAGAATTATTCGGTTAGAGTATCGAAATTGAAGACTTCAAGTCTCCATCACTGATGCACATTTCCTGTTTGTTACGTTTAATTTCTCATACCAACGCTTCAAGAAGTTCTTACTTGGCGACTGACGATTTCGAAACTTTAACCGAATAATTCTTTGAGCTGTTACAATTGAATTGCTTTCGTGGAGCGAGAGACGTACCAGACGTGCCTTCTGCTGTTCTGTAGCCATTTTGACACTTGTGTTCGAAATCTCCCCCTGCAGCAGATTTAGTGCGCCGTAACGGAGCGTTACCTATCTGAAAAAATGAAATTTTGAGCTACTCTCTCTTTTTTAAAAGAAAATCGAAGATGCTGCGGTAAGAGGTTTTTTAAATTATTTATTAAAATGGGTCCAATAACTTATAACAACCCTGTCTATTATAGTGCGAAGGAGAAAAAATTACAGTGGATCTAACTCACCATGCATCACTAAATCACTTGTCACACCAAAAATATATAAAAATTGAAAACAGACTATGAACAGCTTCTAAAAGCGAGATATTACTATTCTGAATGAACAGGAATAGCCTAAGAATAGTTTACGACGATTATATGTTATCCGACTAGAGCGTCGATAATTCGCATAAATTAAAATTTGTCATTATATGTGAATATAATGACAAATTATATTCACATATAATATAAATTTCGCATTACCTGTGAAGTTATCGATTATTTCGACTCGGCAAAGCAATAATGCTTGGTAAAACTTATAATCCTCAGAAAACAATATAATTCTGTTCAAAATATTTACATTGCTTTATCAGGATTGGAAGTCAGGGACTTGGGATAAGTAACGAGGAAACCAGCCAAAGAAACGTTTTGATATCTGGACTATATAAAGACTGTAAGAATGCAGAAACAGCTCTGATTATACTAACAAATTAAAGTTTGACAAGCCCACAGCGAACGTAACTAATTAGGACTAATTTTGATATTGTCATGCATATAAATTCATGCAACAAAACGAATTTTCATTTAAACTGAAGTCATTTTTTGAAATTCAAAACTTGCAGAAAAAAGGATTTAAATAATATCATCTTTTGTGTTTACTACCTCAATAAAAGTATCAAAAATCGCCTTTTATGCTACATCTTCACAAAATCAGCTTTTAATATATATTTTTTCGTGCCCTCTGACTTTTTTACTCGATTTTTATCTTTTAATTCCTAAACTATTACACCCATTCCGGCAATCCCGACTCGACCGTTATCTCTTTCGGCAAATTACGACTCTACCATTATCTGGGGAGAGGGGCGGATGATGGCACTGTGGGTACTCATGATCCTGCCGAATTTCATTGTCTTGTACGTCACCAATAATCACCTCTTAAGCCGCTGCCCGGTCAAACGTCGCCGTTAATTCAGCCAGGGATAGGGAAGTGGATACGATAGCGGAAATCGATACTTGATGTTTTTGCGAATACTTGCTGATGAAGAATATGGAATGTTTCCTGATATCTTTGGAGTGCTCTCAAATGCTATCTACTTGATTGGAGTTCTGGATCAAGATTGCTTTGAAAGGAAGATGAGAGAATACAAATGAAATGATTTCCTAGAGTTCAAGGGAAAATTTTGAGTTTAATGTATTGATGAAATTTTTTACGCTGAAGATGTTGATGTTTTTATGAAAAAAGAATTAAGTAGTATGTAGTGGCCGAAAGTATTATGTTCCATATCTTCTGGAGTGAAAAAGTATTTTACTTTCATTGGTTTTAATGTTATTTCGTTTGTTTTTCGGTTTTCAAATTCCTTTTAGCATCGCATGCAGAAGAAGTATTCGTTTATAGTTTTTTTTTTGTTTTTTATCGCGATGCCGATATTCTTCTAATTCCACATTCTTAGAAATTAAATCTGATACTTCTCGGAACAGAAAATATTTGGCGGTAAAATATTTCAACCAGAGAAGACAGTGACATTGTTTTAGAGGTTCTTGTTTTCCTTTTAAGTGCAGGTTTTTAATGAATCGAGTTTGATTTCTTGTTCTTTGGTACTTAGAAATTAGAAAATAAATTACTTCTGAAGCAATTAATCTTCAAGCATTTGATAATCCAGTAATTAATTAAGCGAACAAAGGATGGTGTCACAAAATAAATTTTGAAACTAAAAGGCATTATTTATACTTTTTAAACCATAAATTATCAACTTGATGGGCGTCGCCTGTTGGGAAGGGCTGAAGAAACCAACCAGTAAAGGGCGCGAAAACAAAAGAACTAATTATTTAACCGAAATTTATAAATGATTTTAGGATGACATATAAAACATTTAATTGAAGTTAACAAGATTTATTTTAGACAATTAACGATTTATTTTTTTATATTGATTGTTGCGTCAATCTTGATTTTATATACTTTTCTTAAACTAGAAGCAAAAATTTCCAGCATGGTGTAAATCATCATATTATTGGTAACAAAAATAAATTAATAAGTGAATAAGAATGTTTCTGGTTGTTTCTAGCTTTCTATATAGTTCTTAAAACATTAGAAAACAGAAATTTGATTTATTGTTTTCAATTTTTAGCAGAAACTCTCCTAGTAATTGGTATGGAACGTTTCAGTCTATAATTAAAAATATTCATTATGGACGGCTTATTCTATTGCAAACTTTTTGTCATGTAAATCAATACTTTTCTCGTAATTAATATTTCTATTCACATAAATTTATCCACAGGATTGAAAAATGTTTTCCCTAAATTAGGTTTCTTGAATTTTGTATGAAATGTTCGCCTCGCACCTATTTAAATGCTGAATTTTGAATCTGATGACTAATAATTGATGTTTTTCTGTTAATTAACATCATTTATAAGGATTCAAATATAATTTGCATTTTTTAATGAAATAAACTGTAAACTAAGAAACATTCAGAATTTAAATTCCTTTATTTAAGTGATTGGACTATAATTTTAGTTTAGTGTTTTATTATTTTCCAATTGTCTAGTAATGACAACTGAATGAAATTCGTGGAAAATTTGAGATTATGAAGCTTTACTTGAAGACTTCGCAATTTTATCACAAAATATAATTTTATTCGTCAATAATACAAGAAATTCAGTTAAAATTTCAAATTAACTCTCAATAATAATATTGGCAATTCTGAATAAGAATTAGCTACACTGCTATTTTATCTTTTACCCTCCTGTAATGGTTCTTAGTCATGGTGATATATTTAGAATGTTAGGACTAAGCAGTTTAACAGTCGATATGACTATGATTCATTCTGCAATCTCAATTTGTTGAAAAATCAGACACTGGCTATTTAAAAAGATGTGAGAAATTGAAAGTTCATTATAGATTTAGGATGTGGAAAATTATTACAAATGAACTTTTTTTGGACTCTATATGAAATTACCAACCTCAATCAAATAAGGTGCCTAAGGATAGTCTGAATCAAATGAAAACGTTCTGAAATACTTTCTTCTTATGTATGTGGACCTGATAAGAAACTAATTATAATTTGATTACATAGAAATATTTGACAAATTTGATAATTCCGCGTTTTTTTCTACAAGAATAAAGCACTGAGCTATCAAATTTGTCAAATCTTTCTAAGTAGTCAAAGTATAATTCGTTCTCTACAAGATATAACAAAGAAACTTTCTTTTTGAAACTCTGTTTATAAAATTACCGACTTCAATCAAATCAGATGCCAAATG
>BGPR01000200.1:403220-437721 GCA_013235015.1 Araneus ventricosus
ATATAACAAAGAAACTTTCTTTTTGAAACTCTGTTTATAAAATTACCGACTTCAATCAAATCAGATGCCAAATGCCAGTCCAACCCAGATAAAAACAGTCTGAAATGCTTTCCTCTTATGGATGTGGACCTGGAAGAAAAACGCTAAAGTCAACAAATACTAAATAACTCACGAGTAATTTGTCTTGGGAGAATTCTGGGGGAAAAATTAAGAACTTTTGTGGAAAAACTTTTTGTTGGCCTTTTGCCCTGATCAGCAGTTCCCCATTCTTTTTTGCCCTTTCTTTCTCCCGACTTTGATTAGCACAGGATCAACAAGCGGCCGTGATTGGTTTTTTTTATATATGGGGCGCTTTCATCTTTTTTAGTTTACTTCTGGCGTCATCGAAATTTCTTTTCTCTGTTTCCTAAGTTCTATTTCGGTAACTTCCAGAGATTAGATTGGGACGCCAGTTTTTGACTTCTTTTTTTCCAAGAAAGTATTTCAAATTAAATTGAATGTCTTTTATTGCTTTGAAATGCAGTGATATAGTTTTGTGATTGTTTTTGAGTTGAGGCTTTGGACAAATTCTTATTTGTTTAGTATTAAGTGTTTACTCCGAAATATCTGAGGTTTATAAAGGTATACCAAAAGGAAATCTTCTTCCTCAAGTGAGAATTCTGAATCTATTGATAGATGTTTAATAAAAACTATTGTATAGATAATTTCCATGCATGCAACATGGTTGTTAGGAGGTTCCCAGAAAATACTGTGTCATGCGAATTTGTGTGATATGAAACAAAGAATTTACAAAATAAATAAGAAGGGCAGAACAGATGTTCCATTGTAAAAATTATAATACATGCAATTGACACTTTATAGGAGAAATATACTTATTGAAGAGATTATCTTTTCATGACATATTAATGTGGGATGGAAACATTGGCACAAAACCGCGGCGCCATCTCAACGGCTGACGGGAGTGCCATCTATTCCCACATCTTCAACAGTGGGGGAAGACAAGAACATTTGTTTCGAGAGAAACCAGAAAGTGCAGACGACAATTTTACGTCTGGTGCTCATGGAGAAAAAACTTAATGATTCTGACTTTCTATGTGAAAAGTTGAGACGAAGCATATACAAAGTGTTCAGAGAGGTCGTTTGCAAATTTTAAGGGTTAGTCAGGCATAGAGAAGCTAGTCATTTTATCTCTGAATTTTTATGTGAAAAGTTGAGACGGAACATGTACAAGGTGTTCAGGGAGGTCGTTTGCAAATTTTAAGGGTTAGTGAGGCATTGAGAAACTAGTCATTTTGTCTCTGAATTTCTGTGTGAAAAGTTGAGACGGAACACGTACAAGGTGTTCAGGAAGGTCGTTTGCAAATTTTAAGGTTTAGTGAAGCATAGAGAAACAAGTCAATTTATCTCTGAATTTCTGTGTGAAAAGTTGAGACGGAACACGTACAAGGTGTTCAGGAAGGTCGTTTGCAAATTTTAAGGTTTAGTGAAGCAGAGGGAAACAAGTCAATTTGTCTCTGAATTTCTGTGTGAAAAGTTGAGACGGAGCATGTACAAGGTGTTCAGGGAGGTGGTTTGCAAATTTTAAGGGTTAGTCAGGTATAGAGAAACTAGTCATTTTATCTCTGCATTTCTGTGTGAAAAGTTGAGACGGAACATGTACAAGGTGTTCAGGGAGGTGGTTTGCAAATTTTAAGGGTTAGTCAGGTATAGAGAAACTAGTCAATTTCACAGTAGCACATAGAGTCAGAAATGCAAAGGCGATTCGTAAAAGGGAAATGGATCTTTTTCAGTAAATTAAGTAACAGAAAAGGATACACCCGATGAAATATACAACACACATTGAATGGAATACAAATTTACAATAACGCAGTAACCCAGATGAATAACAATATGCGAGGCGAGTATCACCTCAGATGGCATGTATTTTAAATACTTACTTTAAATATTCCAAAAGTTTGTTGTTGATATTAAGTTATATTACATGATAAGTTCAAAGATATCTATTAAATTTATTAGTTATGATAATTGCTAAAACGAACTTATAACGTCTCTACTTATTTAGTAGAGATTACTGAGCTAGCCATTAATTAATCCACAGAAAAAATATTTCCGGACGAAATAAAGAGGGCTCCATGAAATGATAAGTAATTATTTAGTAATAAGTAAATATATACAGTTATTTACATTTTACATATAAAAGATAAGAATACATTCTTCCGGTTCAACAACACCATACCGCTTCGCGTGTCTTACTTTCTCACTGTCCAAGAATCATCTGCGTAAAGGGGAGGAAGCAGCGCCATCTGGCGGATTATTACATCCCTTACAAACTTTTGATTTCAAAATTTATCGTAAGTACAAATATATGTTCTTTAAGCTATAGCGATTTATTCAACATATACGTCCAGGCATTTTCTGTTACAAAAATTCCTAAAAAATTCAAGGATGAATGACATGAAAATTGTTTGAAATTCTAATAATTTTACAAATATACACTGAGTGACCACAATATTAGGAGCACCTTACTGCGCAGTACTAATCGTCTTGAAAGTCCTCTGGCCTTGATGGCGGCAGAGTTTCTTTTAGGCAGAAGCTCAACATGCTGCTGAAACTGTTGAGGAGGAATATCAACCCATGCTAACAAAATGGAGGCTCTTAACACTTTCATATTGGATTGCTCTGTTTCGGAACTGTGATCAAATCGTCCCATTTTATCCCACAAAATTGCCAAACACGTGTATTGGATGGGGTAGCTAGGATTAAATTAAAACTTTAAAGCAAGGTAGAAGCCCAAAATAAAGTTTAAATTAAAATATATATTGAACAATTAATTAATTCTGGGTACTCAATTATATAACACAATAATAAGCAATTCTAGCAATACTGATATAATTCACCTACCTTTACAGACCTGAAAAACCTAGCTACTATTAAAAGTCAATTTGCAAACAGTGGTAGTACGTTGCGCTATATCAATTAAAGAAAAACCAAGTTTAAAAAATTTTAAATAATTTTTTATTTAACAATTATCAATATTGAAATTATTTACTGCCACAAAAATTAGATATATGCATAAAAATTGATGCACAGGAATGAACATGTATTCAACAAAACAAAAAATAAAAATTGTAGCTACACTTTAGCACTGCAGGCCTAAGAATTATATTTTAGAACACAAAGTAAAAAAAACAACCTAAATTTGATAGAGATGTAATGATAATTATTCTGTGCCACATAACAAACACGTCTTGAATCGATGAATACTATATTACAAGTGAATTTGACTTGTATTCACACTACAATGATATTTGAAGTATGTTACTTGCACACTTTCGCATTTTCATCAGCCGTTTTTTTTTTTTTTTTAAGACTTGTATTACTCATTCAAAAATCGGAAAAGCTGAATATGAGAAAAAGACGTCCAGCAGAAATTGCAGCTTAAAAGATGATCATAATCTCCATAATTTGTAGTACACATTATTACGATGAAGAAGAAAAATGCTGAAGGTATTACACATATTGCAGATCTTGTAAAAGGTGATGATCATTTATAACTCTGTAACATTGATGAAAATCAGCGTTCATGCCACCACGTAGCAGAGTTCATTTTAAAATGAAGAAGCAAGAACTGCTTTCTTTCACTCACAGCATTTTAATTCACAGATTGTTTTTAAATAGTGCTGTAGAAAGAAACTTCATTTCATTTTCAGATTATTCATCACTGTGGTTTCTCATACTGTATCCTTCAAGGAATACCAATCAAGAACAAAAAATACCTTCAGCTTCAGATTCAAAAATACAAAAATTATTAACGGGAAAATTAAAGCAGAGGCAAGACCCCAGGCCCAACCGGCCCTGGGGCCCGCAGCTGGAACAACACCAACCACTCGCTTAGCCCATCACAAAAGAAATTCAAATCGTAACGGAAAACGATTCCAGATACAGACGCCCAAAACCTGATTACGCCAAATTCCTACGCGAAAACAAGATGGCGAAGAAATAAACCCGTTGCAAAATTTGAATTTAAGAATTAATAAAGTTGAAACATTAATGGAAACAACAACAAAAGTTAAGACAAATAATATTTAATCGAAAACAAAGTAAATAATTAAGAAAAATTTAGATAATTAAAGAAACGGCTAAAATTATCGTTTGAATTTCAAAAATTGCCAAAGTTGCCACAAGAGATGAAAGAAACTTTCGTGGCAAATAATTAAAAATACTGACAAAACCGAAAAAAGATGTTGATACAATATTTGCAATCTAACAACGTGCATGGCGGGGAAGAAATATGGACTGTAAGAGCTGACAACATTTGTTTCACTCATCAAATTCCCAATGTTACTGTTTTTTAGACCATAAGCACCTCTGTTATCGGTTTTGCAATAAAATCAAGGAAAGTTTTTGGCCATTAGCTATTAAAAATATTCGTTCTAAAATTCATCTTGCAAATAGCGCGGATATGCCGTACGATGAATTAGAAAAGACAGCAAAAGTCTCCAGTAAACAACTTACATCTGATGAATGGAATTTAAGGAACGTATAAAATAACACAAGAGCACACCCTTTTTGTTTAATGAGTAATCGGTTTCTAACGAAAATAACTTCCAATACATTATACGTACGTATGCTAATTTCGACTCATCTTTAACGTGCATACTGAAACTCAGATTTCACAATTCATAAGATCAATTAATGTAATTGTGACTCTTTTTAACATTTTAAATGAATTGTTATTTTTGAATTTTTACATTGACATTACATTTTTAAGAAATTAAAAACTAATCGATATTTTAATATTTTTTCAATTACTTTGGAAAATATTACTGTACAATAACCATTTTTACTCAACTTTAAAGTTCAACAAATTGGCTTATGAGTGATACCAATTTAATTTCCGTACAGATTTTTTTCCTAATTTTAATAAATTTTAAAACAATATTTTAAGTATATTTTAAAACATTACTTTTCATTCTTTTGCCTACTGGATTTCATCCCAAGCACGTTGCAACGATGTCATATACATTTTTGTGTGCATGTTAGCACTGCTATAATTAAAATTTAAAAATAATATGAAGACAAACGCGATTCAGGCATAAAGCATTATCATGCTACGTTGTTTTGCAATAGAGTTCGGATCTTCTTCAATATTTTTCAGTAGAAAAGAAACCTTAAGCATTTTATTCTCAGTTCTGCCTAGGACTACATCCAAAATTTGAAAATTAGAAACATCCTTAAATTCATTTCTAATGCGTGTTTAGAATGCAAGAGAATAATTATTTAGAGTGCCAGGTCTATGCATACTCAAATTGAAGATATTGATGAACGAAACCTTGTTTGTTTCATGACTGAAAAGTCTTTGTCATGCTTCTATACATTAAATTAGTATTTTCATAGAGGAATGTAACATTTTCACTTTTTTATTTAAGAATTATTTGCTAAAAGAAGTGCATCACGTTTGGAATGAAAAATTGCTGATAAAAAAAGGTGTTGCTTTTAAAAGAATTTCTTATTCTTCCTTCGAAATGATATGAAAAGGGTGTTTAAGAAGAAGAAGAAATGTATTAATTGATATTAAAAATTGAAATATGCCATTTTTTCATTTGTGAATACATTATTGAAATTTACGGTTCGTATTTAAAGGTATTTTATCATTTCACTTTCAAACCGACATTATAAAACGTTCTTGGGGGAGCACTTTGTTTTTAATACCATTCACTTTTGAGGTTCAAAATAAACAATTCAAAAGAGATGGCGTCTTTAATTTTAAGCGACGGAAATTATTTCCAGAAATTTATCTGAAATTATCTCTGGTTAGATTAAAAATTTACAAAAACCTACCGGGATATCTATCGTACTCTGAACATAGTGGATTCCATATCTACCTCTTCCCTTCTGTTTTGATAACCAAAATAAACAATTCAAACTATCTGTACTCTTTAATTTTAAGCGATACAAATAACTTCTAACACTTTATCACTAGTGAGTTGAACAATTTTTGCAAAAACACATCAGAATATCTATCGAGCTCCAAAGAAAGTGGATTCCTTCTATATCTCTTCATATACTTTTTGAGAGTCAAAATAAACAATTCAAACGATCTGAAGTCTTAAGTTTCAAGCGATCCACATAATTTCGAGCGCTTTAACGCTAGTTATTTGAACATTTTAGAAAAAAAAACCCCAGGATATCTATCGAGCTCCAAAGTAAGTGGATTCATTCTATACCTCTTCATATACTTTTTGAGAGCCAAAATAAACAATTCAAACGATCTGAAGTTTTAAATTTCAAGCGATCCACATAATTTCGAACGCTTTAACACTAGTTGTTTGAACATTTTAGAAAAAAACCACCAGGATATCTATCGAGGTCCAGAGATAATGGATGCCATTTTCACCCCTTCCTTTACTTTCTGAGAACCAAAATAAACAATTCAAACCACCTGGACTCTTTAATTTTGAGCAATCTAAATAATTTCCAACATTTTATCTGAAATTAACACTGGCTAGCTCAAAAATTTACAAATACCCGCTAGTATATCTATCTAGCTCTATAGATAGAGGTTTCCATCTCCAACTCTTCCTTTATTCGGTGCTGTATCGTCTCCGATTACACTATGCAGCCGTCTTCTTATACGTGTTAATCGGATTACACGTACGTGTGGGAGCCTCGTTCATTAAATTAATCTTCCTTGAACACCTCCGCGAAAGAGGAGGCATTGTTGCGAAAGAACTGCTGTTGGTGAGGGAATCCAGCCATTAGTGATTTTCTTGATGCTTTTACAGATTCCTTGCGCTGTTCTATTTTCGGAGTTGGGTCTTGAAATTACTTTTACCCACAAGAAGAAGAAGACATCCAATCAAGAACCTGATTTAAAAGGTGGGCAATAACATCTTGCTTGGGATCTCATGGATGCTTTGGAACTCTTCTGCAGATTTGTTGGTAGAGAATAAAGAGTAACACTTAGATTTTATGAAAAATTCAGATGTTAAAATTGGCAGAGAACCCACGTCGACCCGACCTACCCGCAAGGGTGTAAGGCCCGTAAAAGCACGGTGGGATATTAAAATTGGTGTGGAGTTTACTGGCAAAGATCTGTGGTGCTTTTTGGATCAGGAACTTGTTTTAACATAAGCTCTTTCGCTGCCTTGACTCACGCCCGGGATTCGGACCTTCCATCTTATTAGATGACCCCTTCTCTGCTTTCTGTTACCTATAGTAGAGAACAGGTCATCTGATTAGATAGTATCATAGTCGTGAGGCAAATAGCGTCAGTGACAGCCAACGTATTAAAATCAATACAAATACAGAATTATTGCAATCAAATTAATTTAATGAAAAACTTGGAAAATTGAGCACGAGTGATAAAATATGTCGCAGTATTTCATGATGAATTGTAATAAAAAACAGATTTTTTGTTAATTTATCTCGATTGAACGATCGAGATTACTAAGTTTGGAATGACCGAAATTTATTATAAAACCTTCCGAGGCCAGAAAAGTCTATGATATTCATCTTTTGATCTTAGATGAAACTTAGAAGATTCATGATGATTTTAAAAAGAAATTGTTCTCCTTCATTTAAGTCTAAATCATATTAATATTAATTTCTTTTCTTATAACTCAAATTTTAAGAATACAGAATGCATATATTTAATTCTTAATATTTGTATATCTTTGTTACTATATTGCGTAGTGGAACTTTGATCTCTTTAGTTGAAAATCTTTCAAATCCTGATTAATTTCTTTTTAAGTCTCACAATACGAGTAATTAACAATATTTTATCTTACTTTTAATTAATCAGTATAAATTATTTTTCGAAATTAGAAACAATTCACATTACCTGCATAAGTCAATTTATACTTAGCACTATATAGATTATTTTCTTAGATTCGCAGGGAAAACGTTAAAGATCTGCCCTTTTCATTTTTAGCCTCATTAATAATGTTCTGAGATTCATCTCCACAAAATGATTATTAACTATTTTTTTATAGAAATTCGTCAGGATATTATCAATCGAACATTAAAAAATAGTGGATTCCATCTCCATCACATGCCTTCTTCGCTGCGCGTGTCTCCGATTATACTAAGCAGTCTTTTTCTTAGGCGTGTTAATCGGATTACACGGACATGGAGACGTCTTATTCATTAAATTAATCTATATTTTACACCTACGTGATACGGGAGTTATTGTTGCGAACGAACTACTGCCAGCCATTCTCCACATTCTTGATGTTTTTTCATATTATGTGGAATCTGGTACTTTTAACATAGGGATTAATCTTGAAATTACCATTTTGCGAATAAAATAGAAGAAATTTTTTAATAGAGGAAAAAAAATCAGAATTAACAGACGCGTAGCAACATCTTGTCTGTGATTTAGAAAAGATACTTAATTTTTCTTCTAATGACATGATTGGCGGATAGTGGTTATAAAGTTGAAATTTCTGACAAATCCAGAATTTAGATGAAATTCATAATTTGTTGGAAGAGATATAGTCATTTTCTTTGAATCAAAAGAATGTTACCTACATTAAAATGTAAGCAAGTAAGAAATAATACATTAAAATATGAGTATGTTAAATATGTTAATAGTAATAGATGAAATGCTTCGTCATGCTTTATATTAATAAATAACTGAATAGATGCGCACAAACATATTTTTTAATGATAGAGTGCATATATCCTTCGACTATTCATCGGTAATCATTAGATAAAATTAGGGAATTTGATTTTAAAATCGATTAATATCAGGACCATATTTCAAGATATTCCTTTTATGTTTAGTCAGTAATCTCGATCGAAACTTTCGCACATTCATACTTCCCGCCCCCCCCCCCCCACCGAGAACACAAAATCGCAAGAAATACAAACATATGCCCTCCATCTATTCCTATTTCATTCCATTCCTATTTCAAGTTCATTAAGTTGATTTATTATCTGCTTTTCGGAAGGCATCCTTAATTTAACGTCCCGTTTTGAATGATATCCAGTGTAATTTATCCAATTATTAAAGCAGGAAAAATTAATACAAATACAATATTTGGAGAAAAATAAATTTGAACTCATTCAGCAAAATATTTTAATTAATTCTTGAAACTATTATTTAGATCACAGCATAATTAGAGACAATTAATTTTTTGAAAACACTTATCTGGTTATGAAATGAAACTGTATCATAATTATCCTCTTCCGTTAATCTGTTGGTAGCAAATAAATATGCAAAGTTGACTGTTAACGATTCGCTTAACCTTATAGTTTAAAACTTTCTCTTTAAATTTACACAAGTAAACAGAGCTAACAATCCTGATTTCATGGTTTTAAACCGCAGATACGCAGCATTTAAATACAATACTAATACTTTAAATACAATACGTAGCATTTAAATACAATACTGGATTAACATTCATTGTCTTACTCAATAGAAATTATCTTAGCATCAAGTTAAAATTTTGTATGGTCTGATGATATTGTTTCCAATTTACAGGATTCACAGTAAACAATTTCTTACCCATTTAATTTAACCATTGGTCGGGAACAATAAAAATGCTAACACGTTCGGGCTCATCTTATCTGTGAGATTAAAAGCTAAATTTTTGCTTAGACTTAAGGAAAAGATGATCAGACTGAACTATTCGGTGATACAAAGCTATATTTTCAGTTTTTTTAAAGCTGTAACTTTTTTGTATTTACTTCCAATTTCAGCTGACAAAATGTCCAAGAATTTAGGAGGGTGCTGATGTTTGTTTCCCCGTAAGGTTTCTTAGCAATGACAACTGTTATCGTTGAGACCCTGAAATAATTCAATGTTCCTGAAACAATATATGGGAAATGACCATCAATATTATTGAATTAGTGGCTGTGACGCAGGAATACTAACTTTCTAAGGTAATAAAATAAAATATTGAGAAAATTTGAAAATTAAAATATACAAGCATAATCGGGACCCACTCGTATACCAGATTAACGTTTTCTCACGTACATCAAAAGATCACTAGAGAAAAAAACAACGATATCCAACTGTGAGTAATAGAGAGGCAGGAAACTGCTGGAGGTCCCGCTCCTTTCTCGATAAAACCCACACTTAGGCACAAAAAATATGGGTGCTTCATCTCACAAATTAGATGTGCCAGAAGAAAGGTTAATTGTGCATGGTATGGAATGTGTGGTTCATTATATGTGTATGCAAGCTATCCTATGTATGCAAAAACATATGATGAACCGGATTTTTCATGTATATCATGCTGCATGCTATGCGTTGACAGAAGTTGAAAGAGTTCTCAAAGACTCGTTACATAAGAGTTTTTTTTATAATAAGTAGAGACTAACTTGAAGGAAATATTATTAACTAATGGATATTTTGCAGAAAAATAGATAAAAATACTTTTCAAGCAATGTCAGTTTTATTCGACCCCGTTCCCATAGTGTAATATGACAGTTATTAAAGAAGATATAAACAAGTAGGGATCATTCCGGTCCAATTCCAGTGAGATACACTCCATTAAACATATTGATTTTTAAAACATTGGAGTGTAAATGTAAAAGGAAGTACTTGCAAATTGTTATATAATGCTGTTTAATAGAAATTTCCTCTCCTAACTGTTAGTAAAGCACATCTATATTTAAATTTCAGCATTAAACTATGAGAAATGTTTAAGCGATACTGACAGAATATTTACTGAACAAAACCTGAATTGATCTCTTTTTGAAAAATATCTTGTTCCATTTTACAAACATATCTACTCGACATTAATATTTATATCCTATGAATACATTAAACGAAATGTTTGCTTAAATTGAACTCCTTTTTCCTTTCAATTTAAAGGTTTAACATTTTAAAATATCTCTACGAAAGTAAATAATATCATATTTTATCTTATAAAAATTGTAAAAATACATTGCATAATACGGATTTATCATAAATTGCTTTCGCAACTAGATTTAAAATGCCAGCAAAATATAAGAGCTATTTTAGTATTTTGTGCCTATATTCTATGCATTTTGTGCCTATATTATATGCATTTTGTGCCTATATTCTATGGATTTTGTACCTATATTCTATGCATTTTGTCTTCAAAGTATCAGTTGAAGCAACAAAATAGAGTTTCAGCTCAGATTACTTATATTTATCTCATAGACTTCTAAATACAAAAAATACTTCGTGTAATTGTTAAAAATGTTAATTATAGGATATTAATTATAAAAGTTAATTATGGAAGTTAATTCTTGATTGGTGCCACAGGTTAAAATTAGATTTTTATTTCAACTTTAGATTTATATTTCAATTATGAAATGAATACTTAGTGCTGAAAATATGAAACACAAACAATAATACAAAATTTCTGCACCTAAGCATGTGCCTACCTTTCAGGCAACTGAAAAATTTAATTAGCCGCTAAATTAAGAAGCTGAAAACATAAATAGTACCATTGCGTTATAGAAATAATTAGAGAAATTAAAACAGATATTTAACAATTGTTGAATTAAATCAATTACTGCCGCCAATTTCAAATAGATATATCCAAAAATGATGCACATGACCGAACTATCAAAAACAACAAATAAAAAAGAAAATGTAGCTACACATAATAACAAAAAGCGCTCAGGCTCGATATGATAAAAAGATACTAAAAATGAAACTACTTAAATCCAAGAAGCATTTTGCTACTCCAGAAAAAAATGTAGTTTGTTGACAATGCACAGTGCAGTCTTTGTTCACTCGTGAAAATTTATTGGGGACACATGATGTACGTAAGACTTGAAAATTTTTCCTTCACAAATGATATTTGCAGCACAAAATTTTAGAGACGAAACAACGCATATAGCTTTGTAATTTTTACATACGATTAGTGAGGAAAAAGCTGTGAACGAATCACAGGTGATTCAGTTGCATTATTGATGCTCACAAATGCTTCCAATAGAACTTCCCTCACTTTCCAATCTTAATGGAAAAGAAGCTTTCGAAGGGCAGGCTGTTCAATTATTCCAACCTAAACATTATTAGTATACTGCAATCCATTATTTCAGGGATTGGTAGGTTGGGTTATTTTTATCCAATAACCGAGACTGGATAACTTCATTCGTGCAAATAATTACACTCAATCTATAGATTGTTGGAGAGCGTAAAAACCTCAGCCCGTTGACAAAATTGATTATAAGAAGCACATAAACGTATCACAAGGGCTTCCAATCCCAACGTGGACAGAAAAAACGAAAACTTTAGATGACGCTCGATCCAGCTGACACCGTTAAAGATTTCCACACTTGCAGAAAAGACATGACAGAAAACTTGGAGAAAACGAACCATCACCTTCTAATTTCCAACGGAAAAAAATACTGCAGGGAGAAGAACCCTGAAGGCCTAAAGGCCTCCAGGAGCCCGCAGGTGCAACCACCTACTTCACGTTTAGTCTAGCCCAAAAAGAATTCAAATCACACAAAGGAATCTTCCAGAGAGGTGACGCAAAAGACCTTTTACACAAAAATTCATACGCGGAACAAAATGGCGAGCAAATAGTTCCGTTAAATTAATTTGATTTATAATTTAATAAACTTGAAACATTGAAGGAAAAGACATAAAAAGTTAAGGCAATTAATATTTAAGTTGATTACTAAGTAAATAATTAAGAAAAATTTAGATATTTAATAAAACTGTAAAAAATCACCGTTTAAATTTCAAAAGTTGCCAGAGATGCCACAAGATACTAAATAAACTTTGGTGGCGAAGATTTAAATATTTAAAAATAAGCCGAAAAATAAAGCCGAAAAATGATGTATTTGAATTTTTTGCAATCTAACAGTAATACACGAGAAAGAAACATTTTATTTCTTTACAATACAGTAAAACAAAATTAATGTGACTAATTGTTTCTTTAAAGAACTTAACTTATTATAAAATATCTTTCTTAAATTATTGATGGTGCTTGCAATTACTTTCAAAGAAACTTACAGGCTCAAAATATAATCAAGGGACATTTTAATTTTATTTTTTTAAGTAAAAGTGACTATTATATTTTTTTCCTTGAAATCCTAGATCTCATTTTAAAATAGCACTTACAGATTTGATCTTAAGAATTTTTAAAAATATTGTTGCTATCGAATATATTTTTATTTGGTCAAAAAGGCCGTGCAGAAAACAAGAAGATTTTTTAAATTATTTATTTTTTATCTATTTCAGTGCTACATTCTATAGAAATATATTCTAAATTTACATTAATGATTGCAATCTCACCGCATAAAATGAAAAAAATTAAAACTAAAACAATTTATTTAGAAAAATCACAGTGGCGATGTTAATAATAAAGTTTCTATTTGAAAGAAAATTAAACTAACAGAGAACACTGATGGAAATAGAATTTGTTTTTTTAAAAAAGGTGTGTTTTGTGTTTTACTTAGCGTTCAATTTCGCTAGGTGTGAAAAATTTCGAGTAAAAATAGAGGAGACTTTTTATCAGCATCATATTTCAGAGAAAAAAGATATATCAACGCGTTTAAAAATGACAAAGAAACATTCCATCGCGAAAGTTTTTAATCTATCTTATCTAGACAAATTTACAAAAATCTTGCAATTTAACGAAGTCTATCAAAAGTAAATCTAATTTTCTTCAATTACAAAATGATTAGAATCGTAGGTCGACAAAAATAAAGTTTTCATCAATTACGTCTATTCAAAGTCAGATATATAAGGCAGGTCATATAAAAATTTCAGTTTGCTACCGTTAAGATTAAGATAGATATCGGCATTTCAAGAGCGGAATTGCTTTTCCTATCTAAGAGAATCAAAATGATGAGCGTTTTCTCACAAACTGATATTTTTAAAAATTAAATCTACGAATACAATCTTCGAACTGCAATTGTATGTATTTAATTTGTATACGGAATGTATTAGATGCATATGTATGCATGAGTATTCAGGATATTCAACTTTCATACAATTAAATATTAGTGTTCGAAGATTCTAGTTTAAAAAATATCAGTTTGTGGAAAAATCCCTCATCATTTTGTTTCTCTTAGAGAACAAAAGCAATTCAGCTCTTGCCATGCCTATATCTTTCTGAATCTTAAAGGTAGAGAGCTGGAATTTTTATATAAGCTGCGCAATATATCTGGCTTTGAAATTATGAAAGACAAATTCTGCTATGTTTCGCGCATATGCAGTTAAAAATCAATCGATACAAATATTCATATTTCTTTATTTTTCAATGTATTTAGTACAAATTTCAATATTATGCTTTTCTAAAATATTGCACGTATTCTCTATGTTTCGTATAATTTGGTTGAAAACACTGCATGTTATAAGCAAAAAACATGTGGAATAATTTGGGTATTTTTAGAGAAACCTTTATATCTTCTCGAATATTAATGGTAGTTTTAACAAAGTGCATATAAATGTTATGCACATTAAATGAAATCATTGATGAAAATTTCATTTCGTTATCAGCTTTCTGTGAAACGGGATGACGAAATTCCTTTTCGTCTTCATCACTTTCTAAATGCCCTTGTGACGAGATTTTCATTGCAAAATGTGAGTTCCGATTACTGCATGCACCACTGCTCTCCGCAACTGATTTCCAATCATTGTATCCATATTAACACCAAATTTATCGCATCTTAAGAATTGCCCTAAACATTTGGACACCAGTATACCTTCTCTGGCCCGAAATATTTACTATCTTACGAAGCTATATTTACAATCAATGTACATTACTACACAGCAAAGAAATTTTGTAGAAATTTTGCTTCCAAACAAATAGTTACTTTTAGATATAAAACGTAGAAGCGGATGTACTAAAATATTTCAGCAATGCAATGAAATTGAAGTGAAATAAAATTCTTTTAAGACATTAATTTCCCAAGAAAGCAATTTTTACTGTAATTACCTAAACAGTGACAATAATACTTGTAGATGGAAGAAGTAATTTTATGAATAAATGAGATAGATATTTATCACGGGAATTTCTTTTTTCGCGATATATATATATATAATTACGTATAAAAAATCGTTACACGAATAACTGATGATCTTCTTCAACTTTTTATACTGTGAACAGTTTTGAGAAATCACTGAAGAACCTTTCATGAAAAGAGGAAAAAACAAGACTATATAAAACTAAACATGTAAAACAAATATCAACAAGAAACTAATAATCATATATATATATCTTTATATATATTTTATTAATGAGGATTATTTTCTCAAATATTTGCTTCAATCCGCATTAACACTATGAAAGTGAAGTGTCGCCTTCACCAAAATAATTCAAACGTTTTGATGGCGCCAAACTCGCCATTGACTCGCCAAAACGTCGAAATCGGTAAAATGGCTACAAATTCGAATCGAATTAAAGAAAACAAATATAAAATGAAACATACGCACTGTTTTCTATTCCTTTTAAGAAACATTCATGCCAAGTTTGAAGGAAATTGGACATCGCGTTCGGTCGTGATCGCGTAACAAACAAATTTACAAACAGACAAAGTGAACAATGGTTGAGTTAAAAAGTAAACCTCGCTTCTCTCGGTCAACAATATTTGATGTCAGGATGGAATCACCTGCATTTTTTGTTTGTCGTTTTCGAAAATTCATTGGGAATTACTGTTAGATGCAGTGACTCTTGAAGAGGCTACATATATTAAGTGATTTATATTGGATTATGAAAATAGAAAAAAATGTGAGAGGGAGTTACGCATTCACGATATCTATGGTATTTATGAAAATGACGATGTGAACGTTTAATGCAAAACGGCAGATTTTATTACCAATACTCATTTTCGAAATACTATAAAGAGCAGGGCTGCTTAATTGTCACGTTCAACTCACGCGGACTAACGCCGGCATGCTCTCATTGGAGAGATATCGCTCATTAAGCAACATTGAGGAAACGCGTCTTGGCGATACGCACTCAAATACTTAGGCTCGTTTATCGCCAGATGGTCTATGATGTTTTAATTTTTCTTTTAATTTAAAATTTGAACAAACAACCTGTTTTTCTAAATTAAATTCAGTATGTTGTGACAGAAGAATTGAGTATCCTATCCACTAGTGCCTTATTAATCGCTGTAGTCTTTGTATCAGTTACGAAAAAGAGATACTGACAATAGAAGTTGTATATAGGAAAGATAAGAGGATATGCTGTTTCGTTATAAATAACGAAATTGTTTACATTTCTATTTTCTTATAATCGCAATTAGTTTATGGTGTTAATTAAAATTGCTTAAACGAGAACACGAAATTACAAGAAATACAAAAATATGCCCTCCATCTTCTTGTAGCATTCATATTTTAAGTTCATTCAGTTGATTTATTATCTGCTTTTCGTAAGGTTTATTTCATTCCTTTTCATCCCAGTTGGAATATTATCCAGTGTTATTCACCCAGTTATTGAAGCAGGAAAAATTAATACAAGTACAATGTTTGGAGAAAAATAAATTTACATTCACTCAGCAAAATATTTTAATTAATTCCTGAAACTATTATTTGGATCATAACTTAATTAGAAACAATTAATTTTTTGAAAATACTTATCTGATTATGAAATGAAACTATGTCATAATTATTCTCTTCCGTTAATCTGTTGGTAGCAAATAAATATGCAAGGTTGACTCTTAACGATTCACTTAACCTTACAGTTCAAAACTTTATTTTTAAATTTACAAAAGTAAACAGATATAACAATCCTGATTTCATGGTTTTGAACCACAGATACGCAGCATTTAAATAAAATACTGGATAAACATCAGTTGTCTAACTCAATAGATATTATCTAAGTATCAAGTTAAAATTTTATATGGTCTGATGATATTGTTTTCAATTTTCCAAATTCACAGTAGACAATTTCTTACCATTTAATTTAACCTTTGGTCGGTCGCAATACAAATACTAACACATTCGGGCGCAACTCATCTGTGAGATTAAAAGTTAAATTTTTGCTTAGGCGTAAGGAAAAGCTTATCAGACTGAACTATTCGGTGATTCAAAGCTATATTTGCTCTTTTAAATAACTTTTTTGTATTTTCTTGCAATCTCAGCTGAGCTGACAAAATGTTCAAGAGGGTGTTGATGTTTGTTTTCCCGTGAGGCTCCTTAGCAATGACAACTGTTGTCGCTGAGAGCTTGAAACAATTCGACATTTTTGAAGCAATATATTGGAAATAACAATCAATATTATTGAATTAGGGGCTGGGACACAAGTATACGAACTTCTGCTGGTATATAAAAATATTGAGAATCATTTGGGAAATCAAAAATACAAACGTAATCTGGCGCTACGCATCTACCAGATGTTCCTTCAAGCAACCCCACAGAGTATTGAAGGAAAAACCATGATGCATAAGTGTGAGGGGTAGGGAGCTACTAGACGTCCCACCCCTTTTTTGGTTAAACCCGCTCTTAGACACAAAAAAATATAGGTGCTTCATCTCACAGTCTAGATGCGTCCGATGGAAGGTTAATATTTGTAACAAATAATTGTATGATTTTGACGTTATTTTTCTATTCTGAAAACGGGCGACTAAGTAGCATTGACAAAGCATGTATACGATATTAGCGATGCGCTCGCATATCGTAAGGCCCGCTTCTCGCAAGATTCTAGACTCAACCCATGCCTATGATTTTTTAATTTCTCTTTTAAATTAAATTTTAAAAACAATGTATGTATATGTAGTGTTCTATATCTAAATACAAAGATTAACAAAAGAAATTAAGCTAGATTAAAGTAAAAAAGTAATTAAAGTAAAGTGAAAAACAAAATGGGAAAATACAGAAACAAAATTTCAAAAATACCAGTTAGAAAAAGAGCATACAAGAGCAAATAAAAGTACACAAATTAAAAATAAATCTTAAAAACACATCGTACTAGTTACGCACAAATGCTGCGGCAAACAAAAATCAATGTAGAGAATAGAACAAAGTGAAGACAAAGCGAATAAAAAAATGGAGGAATCCGGCTTTGTACGTCGTCAAGGGTCAAACAATGCCCAATGTCAGACCATGTTTAGACCAATTTCAGACCATGTTTAGACCAATGTCAGATCATGTTTAGCTCATTGTCAGAAAATGTTTAGTCCAATGTCAGAACATGTTTAGACCAATGTCAGAAACTGTTTAGACCAATGTCAGACCCTTAAACAGAAAAAAAAAACTATTTGAATCTCTGTTTTGTTTGTCCCTTGACGACGTACAAAGCCAGATTCCTCCATTTTCTTTTTTCACTTTGTTCTATTCATGTTCTATATGTCATATATGTATGCAATCTATTTTTTTTAAATATGTCTGTCGCTGTTTACATTCTTTCTTTTATTTGTGTGTCTTTATGATTTTTATGTCATTTAAACACTCTAATTTTTAGGATTTATTGTATCAAATTATTATATGTTGCATTATTATTATATTTCTCATATGATGTATTAAATTTTAAAGCTTTATTGTTCCTGATAATTTTTTTGTTTTCCCTATGTGACATGGATTTTTTTTTCAAAATGCTTTCATATGATTCTTTAATATTTACTTTTCGTGGGAGTTCGATTTTCCCTGCGGCCTTTGGTATTTTCTCCGTCGACCTTTAAAACACTCTAAACCATTTGAGTGAGTGGGACGACTGGGTTAAAAAAATTATATTTAAATAAATTGAATATGCATATGCAATGCCAAATGTACGCAAACAATCTTATACACTGATACTTTATTCATCGCTTTAGTCTTTATATTAGTTGATCAAGAGGGATGTTGACAGTAATAATATATAGAATGG
The DNA here is from genome assembly GCA_013235015.1 of Araneus ventricosus. Lineage (NCBI taxonomy): Eukaryota > Metazoa > Arthropoda > Arachnida > Araneae > Araneidae > Araneus > Araneus ventricosus. The sequence goes on from BGPR01000200.1 coordinate 421,970, forward strand.
AAATTTAACCAGATTTATAGAAGATAAAAAATTCAGTGTGCATTAATTATTGATTAATTTCCGTTTGCATGAACTGAACTTCTCATTCATAATCGAAGCTTTTTAGAATACAACATATATGTAATTAATTCGAATGTTTTCGCAAACTTTGTCAAATATATATAAGTAGAACAGAAATATATTCTTTCTAGTCTTATTTATTTGTTTGAAGATTTATAATACGAGTAATTTAAGATATACGCGTATTCTTTTAATTAACCATAATGTTTAAATTATCACAATGCAAACTATTCTGAATATATTGGACACTGATTTAATCTTAGTTAGCATCATGTTACGTCTTTCTCTAGGTTCGCAGTATTAATTTAGAACATCTGTACTCTGTGATTTTTAGTATTTGAATTAGTCTTCAGTGTTTCCTCTTAACAAAACAATACTTAATTGATTTTTTTAACAATCTATCAGGACGAAAGGCTAAAGATAGTGAATCCCAACTCCATCACTTCTTTTCTTCGCTACCAGATCGTCTCTGATTACACTAAGCAGACGTCTTCTTAGACGTGTTAATCGGATTACATGCGCGTAGGGAAGCCTCATTCATTAAATTAATCTCACTTTCGCACCTCTGCGAAAGTGGAGGCATTGTTGCAAAAGAACTGCTGTTGGCGAGGGATTTCAGCCATTAGCTATTTTCTTAATGCTTTTTCAGATTCCTTCCTTGGCCGATGGTACTTCTAATGAATGGATGGATCTTCAAATTCCTTCTTTGCCGAAGAAGAGATGTTAATCAAGGGATTGAGTAAGCAGATGGGCAACAACAACTTGTCTGGGGTGTCTAATGGATTCTTTGTAATTCTTCTGAAAGCGAGATCGATAGAAAGTGAGAACTAAGTTTTAGATTTTCAGAAATATTCAAAAATTAAGCAGACATGTTTACCTAAAATAATTTCACTTGTTTTATCATCTTTTGCTTCTAAAAATGCCTTTTGGTTCGTTTTCAATTCTTTATTATTTCTTTTCAAGTCTTAACAATTGTTTTATTGAAGATTCGTGATACGAGTAATTCAAGATATCTGGGTATTTTAAATTTACCCTAGTTTTTAAAATTAATACCATATAAACAATTCTAAATATATTGGGTGTGAATAATTTTTTATTGGCATTACATAACTCATTTCTCTAGTTTCGCAGTATGAATAAAAGCATCTGTACTCCTTGATTTTTAGTTTTCTAACTGTCTTCAGTGCTTCCTCTTAACGGAGAAGAAAACTTCTCCGCTGCGCACTTTTATCGAATACAGAAAAGGATGAAAAAAGGATGCAAGTTCAACTTTCCTTTTTCTTATTAAAAATCTCATTTGTGTCTTAAATACAAGTTATCTTTGCGAAAAAATGTTCTTATACTTGAACATATATTAGTTTTGTACCAATAGCCAATAAAATAAAGAGTAAGTGTCAAGCAATTTGGGGTCAAAATGACTCCGTGCGTGTGCTAATATTCCAAAAATGGGTACGTGTGCTGAAGGGTTAAGTTCAAAAATAGAAAACGGATGAAGAAACGTTTGATCTTTGCCTTTTTAAAGTATTTTGCCATAACTTATAATATTTTTATTAACTTACAATTATTACAATTTATTTTTCTCCCTGTGTATGCATCTTTCGTTTTTTTGCAGTAGACACCTTTAAGTCTAGAATTAGTAAATGAGATTAAAAGATTATGTGGGTAACATAAAGGAAAAATCGTAAATTATATTTTATATTTTTATTCATTAAATTTTATGCGCAGTTTTAAAGATATAGTAAAGCATTTTATTAATTTGTATAAGTAATCCTGTGGAATAATGATTTTTTAGAATAACGCGTTTTTAAACAGGTAACAAGAGGAAATAATAATCTTCGTTAAATATGGCATTCCTGAAAATTTCTCAATCAAAGTAAGGAAATGGAAGTCAATATCATTCAAAGAAAGTCAAAAAACAAAGATAAATTCAGAGAGAATCGAATCAAACAAACAAGGTATCCATTCTAGCCCATTTTATCAAGGGCTAAGGACTTTATTTGAAATGGATTCAAAATAATTGGGAAATTTTTCTGTAAGAAACTTGCATTACGCCAAATATAGTTTCTCTTAACCCGAAATTTCCCAATGAAAAACAAAGGAGATCTATATATCTAAAAAGCATTATTTTAAAAGAAAAAGAAAAACCAAACACAAACATATAAACGCTAATAAGATTGATTCAAAAACATTATCCATCTGGCTGTTAATAGAAGCCATCATAAAAATAAACTTACCCCATTCACAAAATAGAGAAAAAAGAAAAAATGTCCTCTCTCTATCACAATCCCACGCTAACTTTCTGTTAAAATAAGTAACGAGCAATTTTTTTAAAGAAACACTAGAACCATGGAGCCATCTATATTCGAAAAGACAAAACAGAAGGAGGAAAAACAGGAATTTTAGTGAATGGAACTACTTAGACATATTAATGAAAAAAGCCCTTAGTTTCCATTTATGCCTCAATGAATGTGAACTTTTTTGTTAGATTGTATATAATTCTGTTCATTTCCTGTATAATTTTAGCAAATAAAAATTGAAGCTATCATATTTCTTGGTTAGATCTTTTTATTAGTTTCTGAATTTTAAATATGTTAAAATTTATCATAAATTCGTTGTTACATTTTGAAATTTGTTGTTAAGCTTTTTCTTATTGATTGTCAGTGCAACCGACACGTAATAAACTTGAAGGTAAATCAATCACAAACTAAAGATAACAAAAACTTTTATAGATGGATAGATTTTATCAAATAGCCTATAAATATTAAGTCATCTTGCATCCACTAGATTCATTTGGTCGCTCCTCTAGTTAAATAACCTTTTAAATAAATAGTTCAGAAACAGATTTGTTTTAGCGAATGTGCAAAATTTATAATTTCTAGTCATGGCTAATTTCGCTGATTTATAATCTGATCACGTTATCCACTTCTCATATATGTATATTACATTATCCCGCCGCCGTAATCGGATTGCACATAAAATATTACAAATACATTACACATGATAAACTGTATTTGTACGTATTACCAACTTATCTAGCCATTGGAAACAACTTTGATACTAATATGTCAGGTTTGTCTACAGACTGAATGAAACATTGTTATTAAGGTGTGAAACTTAAAAGAAACAGATGAAATTAATGTTACAGCATAGTAATAACTTACATGAATGATTTATGTGAAAACAGCTGCAATAAATCAAAAGAAAATGCTGGTAATCATCCCTGAAATTGAGATAACAATCCATTTATCATGTAAAATTCTGCGTTTCATAAAATTTGAGTTATTATTTCTTGCCATGGATATGTATGTCTTATGTGATATGGTAACATTTTAAATATTCAAACTGAATGAAAATGTGATTTATACTGGTTGGATCTTGCGACGAATCGAGAAAGAATTTTTAAAATTGAATTGTGCTTGTTTCTCCTATAAATTTCAAAAACATTTCGTTTTGAAATATATACAAAAATTGCAATCTCATCTGCTCTCATCATTTCTGTGAGGATATTTTAATTTAATGAAATATTTTAAATTTAGTTGCATGAAACTGATGTATGAAAATGTGATTCAGAGATTGAAAGAATCATTAATGTTTAAAATCCGTATTTTAATAAAACCGCTTTTGCACTCGTTGTTCCTGAGGGGATATTCTAATTTAATGAGACACTTTCAATTTAATTTTGTGAAATCGATTTATGAAAATATGATTAACAGATTTAAGGAATCTTTGTTTTCTGTTTGTTCACTATTCCATTGTAGTTTGTTTGCTATCGATTTTTCCGGCAAAAATTTAAGCCCTCTCTTAAATAAATTTCAACACATTTAGTATTTATCGTATGAAAAATAACCAGTGCCGAAAACAGTTCAACTAAAGCAACATCGAAAGAAGAAAATACTTTTCTCCTCTCGACTTGTTCCCCGCGTTTGTGTTAAGCTTCGCAATATAGTGAAGAGAATAAAGTATGATTTTCGGAGATTGCTTTAGTTTAGTTATATTAACGTCCAGGTTTTAACAAATATGAGAGCTATTTTGTGGCGGACATTGCAATTTTAAAATAAAAGACACAAACATCGGTTTATTTTGTCACTCATCTGTGTCGCATCAAAACCTTTATTCTCTTCTAAAACTTACGTTACAGAACAGTTTTGGATTTTTTTTTGTTATAGTTTCCTTTTGTAGGTAATAGTATTTATTTTAATATTGAAACCAATGCACTTTTTAAATCAATTTCAAGTGTTGTATATGTTGCCTAACTCTAATATGTAATTTACAATTACATCTTCGAAAATCAGAAGGGAGACTGTTAAACCTATGGGCAAAATTAGTTTCATTTTTGTCAGTGGCAGAAAAATAATTTTTGGGAGATAAAAACTTCCATTTTGCTCTTCAAACAATTACTATGAAAGTAATATTTTTTAATGTATAAAATTTGTTCAATTAATACACTGTAAAAAATATCCGTTTTTTTCCCGGACTTTTTCCGTATATTTGACGGTTTAAAACTGTTTTGTTGACAAAACGGTTTTTCACCGTTTTTCGCTCCAGCCATAAACGGTTTAAAACCGTCAGTTCAAATTCTACTTTTCGTCATACGGTATTCCTTTCCGTACGATAACTTTCCCTTTCCTTAAATGTAATTTTATTGCATTCATTTCATGTTTTTAATAGGGATCCATCTCCGTAACCTTAAAACACATGTTCTGGCAATAGTTGATTTTTACACCACTAGGTGGCGCCACTAGAGCTATAGTGACTTTAAAACTCAAATAGATTATTTTTTCCTTATTTTATGATGTCTCCTGTTGTCTCGTGGTTCGAGCGACTGCCTTTTATTTTTATGAACGCGGTTTCGATCCCCGTCTCGGAGGAGTTAGAAGTTTTGTCACCATCTTGCATCGAAATCGTCCAAGTAAGTTCAATTAAAAATTATACTAATTCAACTAATTGAAATTAATAATTAAGCCTTGATTAATTAATATTCCTATTTGATAATAGACATCAGCACATTTCAACTCGAACAGAAGGATAAAAACAACTCAACTCAGTCGATGACGTCACTTACTTCGACGACTTAATTTTTACGGAGTAAACTTGATTTCATACGGTAAAAAACCGTTGTGACTACGGATTTACTTCGTAACTTTTACGGGAAAAACTTGTTCCTGTATGGTAAAAAACCGTTTTGCCTACGAATTTACTTCGAAACTTTTACGGTTTTGCACAACCAACCCAGCTGCCAGTTTAAAACCGTAAATTTTACGGGATTTTTTTTACAGTGTATGAAAATATCGGAACATTGGAATCCAGTATTCGTCAGTAGTTAATATACCCTATCACCACTCACTAATGTAATTATGCGTATACACAATTTAGTTGGAATGAAAAAGAAATAAGTACAACCTAATAATTAATTACAACTAAACAATAAATCGTTATTAGTTATATTATTAAACAATAATTAGTTATATTAACGAACCGTTTTGAACACGAAGTCTATTTTGGGACGGACCTCTTAACCTAGATGAGATGACTAGGACAACACCTGAGCTGGCATCCCCTCTCCGAACTTCCTCACCACACCAGCGGTAAGACATTTGACACCCTACGTATGATTTAACTTGCAAAAAGCCCAATGCACGACGGATCTTCGTTGTTATTGAGTTTTGTAACTATCCCCAAAGCCAAAACCTTACGACTAGGCCACCGCGGGAAGTATGCTTTTTGGAATTATTCCCTTTCACCAAATGAGTTCAAAATGAGGTACAGCTCTACTATTCTGGAGCAAGATTATATACCAAATTTCATTCATCTTGATTGTTATGTTCATGCGTTACACATACAGACGGACAAAGAAACAAGCAGACATTCTAATTATTGATGAATTGAAATCAAAATCAAACACAGATCAACAATTTTGGAGTAAAGATTATATACTACAATTCGCCCTTTTGCCTTTCGCATTTTAGAATTATTGAGTTCCTATAGGAACAGATAGACATATCACCAACTAGAACAGATAGACAGATCAACAACCAAAATAGATAGACAGATCAACAACCAGAACAGATAGACAAATCAACAACCAAAACAGATAGACAGATCAACAACCAAAACAGATAGACAGATCAACAACCAAAACAGATAGACAGATCAACAACCAGTCAGCTTTCTGACAGATGTGTTACAAAATGTGTTATATAGATCTACAATTCTAGTAAGAAAATCATATGCAAATTTTTATCCAGAAGCTCAACAGAAATTTACATATTCATTCATCAATTTCGTTGCGTTTTTACATTCTTTTCATGGATATCAAATAAAAAAAATCATCAAAATCTCAACTTCGAATATTTTTTATGCTTACAGTACTTTTCATTTATGCGCTTGGTACAAGCAGTGGCGGCTCGTCCATTAGGGCTGCAGAGCTATAATCCCCCTGAAATTAATTTAAAAACTTGTATTTTCGTTCTTATTCTAATTGGTTCACTTTTCCACTTTAAGAGATCAATGATAATCGGAAATGGCAAAAAGTAATAAAAACGTAAGAGGAAGACGGAGAATAAATAAAGAATTGAGAGAGAAAGAGACCAGAGCTGCATTGAGTTTTGCCCCTCCTAGGATCGAAATTTTGCACATTAAGCAAATCGGGACTCTCAGTGGGAAGAAAAAAAGCAACCCTTCCTCCCATTGAAATTAGAAACCTGAGAGCTGCCCCTGGAGCAGCTGTCGCTTGGCACGACTTCCTTATTTGGCCTTTTTTCGCTTTCTCTCAATAGTTCAGTCGTTAAGTAGTTTTTTAAATCAAATTCTGTAGGAGTTGCAATTTTTTTCTCCATTATGTTTTTTGGGGTGCTGATTACAAATCAAGGTTTGCCACCAAAAACTTTTTAGGAATTTTACTTATAGCCGAAGCACATGAAAAAAAGTTTTCCCCAGGCTTTTGCTTATAATTCAAAAACTATCATTTTTTAGTATATCATCATTATATACCAAAATAATCAGCATAAAATTTCCTACAACTTAGGTCTATACAACTTATGCAACACTGCTTGTTTGATGAGACGTCACTGGGTACAAGAGACAGTAAAAATACACTTAAAACTGTGCGTTTGTTGTATGCTATTGGACTTGAAACAGAAGAGCAATTATTTTTCCCCCTTTGAAAGAAAACCAGTAATGGAAATAAAAAAAAAAACTCTCACAAATAAGGTAATTTCCTTGCCAAGAAATAGCAGATAATGTCTAATTAAACTTAGAAAAATAAAGTTATAAAAATGAGCCTTCTGAGACATGAAATTATGAGCCATATTTAATAGTGGGAAAAGTTATTTATGTTTTATGATTAGACGTATCAAAATAATTAGGCAGATCACTATAAAGAAGTAGAAGGCATAATAAAAAAATACTAGTTTTTGTCGTTCTTGTGTTATGTAACTTGAAAGTGATACTTCCCATAAAACCTTAGAACGAATATTATGGTTTCTCCAAAATTAAATGCTGATGAAAACAAAATTAAGTCATTCTAGAAATAAAATTTCTTTTAATTACTTGTGTGATCAACAGCTTTTGAAGACATATAATTCTTAACATACTTATAAAGAAAATGAGTATAGTAACAACACGCAATTAACTAAATCAAAAATCAAACCGTTGGTCATGTAGTACTAGATGTCTCTAAAGTGACACATGCAAGATATACCTAGTAAATAGGTTGCACTCCACAGAAGGTAAAATTCAATGCAAGTTCAGTTGATTTAACGAACTGAATTGCTAGCTACACCTCAGTATTTCAGCGATAATACTTTTCTTATGATTCGATTATAATTTTTATTGATTTACAATCCGGTAATACTTCTTCTCGAATTTTAAATAAATAAATTTAAATAATTTTCGTTCTGAAATGGGCTTTCTTTTGTTATCTTCTCCATATTGTGAGGGAGTAATTTAATTTAGAATTGGAAACAACCGGATCAATAAAACTCTACTTTTCTCCTACTACTAAAACACAAAAATATAAATATAATAGATTTTTCTTCTACACTGAAAAGGGACCAGTTCAGACTTAAGCCACATTCACTCTTCATAACATCCATTTTCGTACCATCCCTGTAGTAACACATTAATTAACACACGGCAGAAATAATGAAACAGATATTTTAACTCTTGTAAGCAAATGCACATAAATTCTTTTGTCCTTTTCCCTATTGTAATTAACAAAATTTGCTATTCTCAAAAGATCTGAGACGATCGAAGAAACCATTCCTCAAAGCGACCCTTGAAACAAAAGAACCCTCACGCCACTTTTGCTCCGAACAGGTGGTTCTCCTAAGATTGCAGCACATTTCTAAATACACAAGGGGCACTTTTTGAAATTATTCAAATGAAGCGATTCAAGGCAAGAAGTGATCTTTTGAAATTTTTAAAAAATGTAATTAAAGATCGAAGGTACGCTGCGTTTCTTTATTTTTTCCTCCCTTTTAAAGGCACTTCAATTAATCAATTTGATGCATTTAGAAAGTAAGGAATAAAAGAAGGAAGGAAAATTAGGCATGCTGATTTATGCCTTTATCTCCTGACACTTAATCCTTTGACTTTCATGAATTTCTTCCACATCGAACCAAGATAGTCATTCATTTGGGGAGAGAACACTGCAGATATGCATTAAGAGACATTTTTGTCCACCAACTCCAACATTTAGATGGGATTTTTAATCGATAGAACGATGCATGTTATTCCAATTTACATGTCATGCCAGAAATCCGTTTGTTAAATTATGATTATTTTCAACGTTATGAAATGAATTTAACCCAAGGAAATTCTAAATTAAGTTTCACAAGTTATTGACTTTTATCTTAACTTATTTATTGCTTTATTTCCTAAGATGTGTTTTTTGATAAATATTTTTCATTCTGTCATCTTGACTTCATGGACTTAATTTTCTAGTAAATGTTTACACGAGATTAAGCAGACAACCATTAGGAGACATTTTTGTCCATAAAGTTAAAATTTTCGATCCATATTTACAGTTAATTAAAGGTTTTTATGCTTCTGCAAAGAATATAGTAAGTATGAATTTGAAAAATATATGCCCTGTACGGCAACCAAAAGGAATGGTTAAAGTTTTACTTAAATCAGTAAACCTAACTTTAAAACCGTCAATGAATAATTTGTTTGATCTTTTCGCCGTATAACATAAAGTTAATTTGTAATAAAACGTAACGGGTATTGTAACAATGAAGTATATATCTGGAATAAAGCATTTTGTAAGCAATGAAAACTGCTAATTTAATTAATATAAGATATTTTTCTTAATATTTCTATTTAATTAAATACTATACATTAATTTAAGCACATACATGCGAAACTTTCTGAAATAATATGTAAAGTAATTAAAGGAAACATTTTAGTCCCCTTACAGCCCAACAGTAATTTAATGGTGAAGCAATTATATATAATTTTATGTATATTAGCTTTCAGATGTACCGAAAAATCGTGAATATAGATAGAGAAGTCCGTATAATATATACCAATATTTTTTTTTTAAATTTAAAAAAATATGTAAATAATATATATAATGAAATTCAAGGGTTTTTATAGTTATTTAGTTTCCAGAATTATGTTACAATATGTTATTGCGCCTTATTTCAGTATTGCAACAAACATTTATATCACAATTATGAATTCAAAATTATGTAGCCCTCTCACACGCAGCGAGGCGGTCCAGGGCGGTTTAAAAATTTCCCTTTAATAGCGACGAAGGCCGGTCTGAGGCGCTTGGCTTCTTCTGAGGGGAGGTGAGGTTCTGAGATCGTTTAGGAGGTAAACGCGGTAGGAAGTCCAATTATCCTTGCCAACCACAGCGCATTTCCGTGCGCCTTAAGAGAGGGTTATGGCAGGGGATGAGGTGGTGAGGTAAATGACCAACCAGGTTGGGAGAGTCCAATTCATGTCGTATCCTCCCAACAAGATCCGGTTTTAAAGGGGATAGAAGAAAAAAGTCGCCTCGGGATTAAAGAGTTAAACGAGTGACGGGTAATCGAAGTTTTACTCTAATTAATATTATAAAAAGTAGTTCTAAGATTCACCTTCACAACCTCCAATGTATATCCTGCCACATTTAGTAGCACTATGTCCAACAGTCTGTTCTGTAGAGCGCTAAAAGACAGTCACTAACACAGAGATTTGCTTCCATTTCGATTAGAGATTGTGTTATCCATTCAAAAGTAAAAATAGCTTTAAGATTAAGGCTTTGGAATGTTAAAAATGTTATAGTACTATCTTCTATATAAAGTACTATAGGGAGCCAAACATTCTCCCGCTGGTGTGATGAGGAAGCTTGGAGAGAAGGGACGCTGGCTCAGGTGTCGTCCTTATCATCTGACCGCGGTTCAAAATTACGAGGCCCGTCCTAAAACAGCCCTCGTGTTGATTCAAAACGGGACGTCAATATAACTAAATTAAACTAATACGCTCGAGGATAAACAGGGAATATAGGATGACTCACTAAAGTCATTGTAACTAGGATGTTACATATAGTGGTACAACTATGCAGGTTGCAGTTATGAATCCGTCTAACTCACTTGAATTACCAAATATCATAGAGAATTAAAAATTGTAAGTTTGAATTCTCTTTCGGTGTTTTATTTATTTTGCGTGTCACTCATGCAAGGCATTCATTTTTATTTGCAATTTTTTAAATTTGTTTATTATTTATTTTGTTAAATTTTATCTCAGTAGTGATGTAGTTCAGAATCTTTAAAGTTCTCAATTTATGCTCAAATAAATCATCACCTTTGAATAATATTCCACGAATAGTATTAACTTTCTGAAGTAAAAAGCATTAATTTTTAAACCTGAAAGAAATTCTAAAATCACTTACAATGCATAATGTTTACAAAAGAAAGTTTCCTAAAATCACTAGAAAGCGGCGTTTTGGATATTATTCAATTTTGTATTCATTTGGTTTCCTCCATAAGGATTTTTATCGTTTCTGAATAAAGATAATGTATTCCTATTACATAAAGCGAAAGGTGTTTTCAATATTTTTAGTCAGTTTTATCCAGTATTCTTAATTAATGTCAATATTTCTTGTATTTTTTTAAATCCTCACTGCCCTATGAAGTATTGTTTAGCAACGGATTCGGAAGCCCTCCGAGCTTTTGCGCATGCGCTTGGCGGAGTTATTTTCATCAAAATAGAGGGGAAGTGAATAATAGAAGGGTGATGTTTACATTTTACTAAGCGTGATCTAACCAAGAACTCCGAAAATACGCTCATATGACTCCTTGCCTGACACCCCTTTCCGGTGTAAAATAGTCCAAATATGGTAGTATCGGAATCCGTTGCTGAACAGTATTCTAAGCTATATTTGAAAATTTAAGCCATATATACTTATAAAAGGCATTATCTGTGTGTGTGTGCGATGTTTAGACAAAAATTATTGCATTTACAGCCTTAAAATTCGGAGTCGTACTCAATGCACCTCGAAGTCAGAATTTTAAAGTTTAATCTAGAAATTTTTTATTTAATATTTTGTGTGATTTTTCGCATGTTTTTGGCCGATACGTGAGAAATAATGATCATAGAAAAACACTCGATGCACCATTAAGTAGAGCAAACAATTATCGTTTTAATGACGTTTATTTTGAATTTTTAACGTAATTTATTGAATTAAAAAATAGTCACCTGGATGGAGATACAGCAAGAACTATTTGTTGGGCAGAAACCAAATGATAGTCATGATTTGTTGGCAAGAGGCTTTCATCAAAGGCAATAAAAACACTAATGAATCTTATCACCAAAGCAAAAACTTTTGGAAAAATTAAGTGTATATGTTTATGATAGAGTGGCAGAAGCGAGGACATTCTCATACCCTCATTCTTATTCATCTCAAAGACTCATTGCACTTTCATAGAGTGGATGACTTTATTAGTGCAAAAATCTCCAATCCCCACAAGAAGACCCAGATATTTTTGCATTGTAACAAAACAGATGGTCCACGGTCCATGCAGAAGCATAACTCCACGTTCTCCACGTATGAAGGAGACATTTTCTTTCTTGCATTGTAGCAAAGAAAGCGATACCGACACCATTTTTTGAAAGAAACACAAACAGGACAGGATGGATATCCACTATATCATCGTAGGTCTTCACAAGATGGGAAATTTACAACAAACATCAGTTTTCGAGGATTAGTTGTGCCCGTGGACCACACTTGGATTGCACCGTACTGCCCTTTGTTAACAAAGCTTTTCAATGCGCATATCAACTTAGAGTATTTCAGTTCTTTGACGTCAACAAGTGCGTCTGTAAGTATGTCATCAAAGGATCCGACATGGCTGTGTTTGAACTCACCGGTGGAGGAAATTACTTAAATGAAATCTACCAGTATCCAAATGGGGCGATAATCAGCAGCAACGAAGTAGTAGGAAGAATACTCAATTTCTCGATTCACGAGGGACACAACACCGTGATTCATCTAAGCAACACCTTGAAAATGATCAGAGAGTCTACTGCACGACAGAAAATGCTGCTCAACGTGCCCAAGCGCCTCAAGAAACAACACTCACATCTTTCTTCAGAGATGAGTTTGTACGCACTATACTAAACAGTGAAGTACCCAAGTTGTGTCAAGTACATTTGGAACAATAGAAAGAAGACATGGCAACATCGGAAACAAGGGCAGGAGGTACTAGAACAAGCAGAAATAAGAACCAGCGATGCCCTTGGGCGGGTGTACATTGCCCATCCAATCCATAGATAAATATAAAAGAAATAAAGTTTATCTTCATCTTTGGAAGTGTATTGGTCTATTTGAAATAATTCAAAATTTCATAAGGCTTTCATTTTTAAACATTTACGTGGTTTATAGAAATCATTCTTATAAATCCTAAAATTATTTTTTCAACAATTTTAATTACCATTTATATATATATATATATATACACTTTATTTTACGTCATTCTCGGCTTTTTTTATTTTGTTGAAGTCATTATGTCACGTGCAACACCGTGTGCGTACTGCTATTATATAATATTTGCCTAGCTTATTTCTGAAGTTTCAGAAATTTAAAAAAATTTCTAATTGAATCTGTTAACCATTTTTCCCGTGTAAAATTTATTCCGTCTCTCCTACACATGAAGAGTAAGGAAGGAAAATTTCTTTATGAGTCGTTCTTGATTATTGTAGAATTGATTATGATTGATTATGAAAAAGTACAACTTAACTACAAGCGCATCCCAGTTGTGGTAGATTTTTAATCAATATGCTACCATTAAATACTGAAAACTCATTTCAATAACTCATTTAGTAGTGAATTCAGACTGCCAGATCAAAGTAATAAAGAATAAATTATATATTTGTAGAAACCTTTTATTTCTTCATGTAAGAAAATATTTTTAAAATGCCATAATTTAATGTTAATTCGCTGAAATTTGAAAGGTTTTAGGATCTTTTTTACATAAAACATATCAAACTGTACTATTTACATTTACATAAAATTAAAATATTTTAAACTTTGTATTATTTAGGAGTCGTTGCCAAATATTCACAAAATGAAAGATCTTTTCCCCTTAGAGTTAATTTGTAATTTCCTGGCACGACCTAGAAAATGTAGAAATGATTATATATGGGTAAAACATTATTTAAATATATTGAAACCCTGAAACGATTTAAATCGATAACGAACGAATAAATGATAATGAAAGCAAATAATTCACAAACCGAGAATAAAAACTAAAAGCCATTGTTAAATATTTTTATTCCTAAATTCATTTATATTTTCAAAATCTAGCATCATAATTCAAAAGATTATTGCTATAATTCTGCTAAAAACATTCAAAACACCAATCAGAATTGTTTTCTATCAGAAGGCAAACAGAAATGAATAAAAAATGAATTCCAATAAACTGTGATAATAAAGATAAAGTTCGCAAATCATCGAAAACAAAAGACACTCATCTCCGTAAATAATATACTACTAGGAGCAACATTTTTTCGCCAATTTCAGATGCAGTATATCGCCATTTCCATCCCATTTTCCTTTACTCGCCAAATGGGAGACGGTGGCCATTAATGGCGACGGTTAGCTTCTTGTGGGAAATGTCCACATGCGTGTAATAGCGATCTATAAAAGAAACGGTGGAAAAGAACACTGGATTATTGACTTTCGTGGCCCGCATGAGAGCAACCGAAAGCAAATGTTGATCCGCATCTTCGCGTAAATAAGACCCCAAAAATACCTCGTATAAATTTCAGAGATTTTCTAAAGTGACGTTTAATAGCTTCAGGGGATTTACAGGGTAAAAAAGCAAAAGGCACATCCCAGAAATGGAACGATGTTTATTAAATCCGTAATTTATGAACTGTCGAGTTGCGTCTTCTCCTTCCACGCGGCTGTTTGCCGCAGTAATCTGACGACCAATCACATTCAGATCCAGTTATGTTCGCGACAAATCCTCGCCTGGCCTAACTAAATGGAATGCTTTCAAGTGCATGCGGCTCCACTGGTGAGATGGAGTACGTTGGAAGATAATTTTTTAAACATATGATGGAACAATTGATCATTTGGCGCATTCCGTGTCTTTTGGAGTGGGTCTTTTAATTTTCTCTTCCCAGTTTGTGAATGACGTTCAGTTATGTACGTGTGATACTGAAGCGGTTTAGATCCAACGCAATATCTAATAAAGAAAGATAAATGTTTGAGAGTCTGGTGTTAGTGTGGATTTTCTGTATAGCATTCCATGGGTCTTAAAGGAGTTTCTTGAAGTTTGGGTTCCATTCTTTTTCCTGTTTCCGGAAAAAGACAAGTTGTGAAAGAAGTTTGTATGCTAGATAGTAAATTTTTATTCAGCATTTGGGAATGCAGATTTTATTTGACTACAACATCCATTAACCCCATCATCCTGGTTTCCAATGTAGAATGACGTGCTGTCTATTATTTATTACAAGGTCTGAAAGCAATAGGCTTCTGAAAACAAGTTACAGCTACGTTAATAAAGCAAGGAATAACGTTTTGGAGCAGCATGACCAAATATGGATTTTATACCGGTAATTGATATGCCCACTTACTTCCAATACATCTATCATCTTTCTTGGACAAAACATATATCAATTAATTTTAATCATTCCGTTACTTGTATTAAATATAATCTATACGAAAAAATATCGTAATATACTTTCTCTAATCCGATCTCTCATTATTTTGAATTTAAAAATGCAATAAAAATGTTCATTGAGCTGTTTGCCAATTTATAAAACTTGTGCATATTTTTATTCCAGTTATTTGCTCATGACGCATCGGAAATAACTTATATAATTATAAATTGTTCTCATGTAGATTTATATTTAGTCTTTACTTTACTTGCAATAAGGAGGTTAGGCTAGTAAACACTTTTCCTTTGTTTACGTTCTGGTACAATTTCAGCTCATCGGAATTTCCTTCCCATTTGGCACTTATTGGTTAAACAGTCTATTTTATTTCCAGCTCATTTGACTCCCCTATCCTCTTATCACTATTGTGTTGGTACAACTATTACGTCAGTAGCTCTTTAGGATTTCCTCCCCACTCGTCATTAGAACTTATCCGTTGGAAATTCTATTTCACTTGAAGCTCATTTGACTCCCCTAACCTAGTATCACTATTGCGTTGGTACAACTATTCAGCCCCAGTAGCTCTTTAGAAATTCCTCCCC
>BGPR01000200.1:437731-450624 GCA_013235015.1 Araneus ventricosus
CTAGTATCACTATTGCGTTGGTACAACTATTCAGCCCCAGTAGCTCTTTAGAAATTCCTCCCCACCCTTTGTCATCAGAACTTATCCGTTCGAAACTCAGTTTTACTTGATGATCATTTGACTCTCCTATACTAGTATCACTATTGCGTTGGTACAACTATTCAGCCCCAGTAGCTCTTTAGGATTTGATCCCCACCCTTCGTCTTCAGAACTTATCCGTTGGAAACTCCAGTTATCCTGTAAGTCATTCGATTCCCCTCCCAATTGTGATCCACATGTGTGATAGGCATATTGATTGCTGATGAGAAAACGAGGACATGCAACTCCACGGGGATGAAAAGAAACATCTATACTACTTATTATAATGGACTGAAAAGCAGGAAAAATACATTTCTGTTTCTCAAACAAAATCCCTGTTTAATTCTTTCAGGAACACAAGCAATTAAAATTGCTTGTGTTCCTGAAAGGATTAAAAAAATTAAAATTTTTTTCGTGTAAATAATGTTAATGACTATATAAACCAATTCGGAAAAAATAGAATTAGCGCTTCCAGCTATTGTCTTTATTAGAAACTAAAAACGCATTCTTTCTAATAAATCATCAAAAGACTACCACCTGGGTAAGAAAAAAAGCTCATAAAAACGTAGTTTCGACGAGAAACCACCTTCAAGATGTATGTTAAAGAATTTTTCCACCATTTATATAAGGTAAAGATAATCTTTGTTTCCGACGCATTATCGAAATAATTCAAGCCATCTATTTCCTATATTACTTTGTCGAATTACGTCTTTACTTTCAAAAAGTACTTTCCCTCAATGACCCGACCAATCACATTCAGATCCAGTTAGGTATGCGATAAATCCTTTCCGGGCCTAACTGAATGGAATACTTCCCAGTGCATGAGCCTAACTGAATGGAATACTTTCCAGTGCATGAGCTTCCACTGGAGAGATGAAGTGTACGGATAGATAATTTGTAAACAAATGATGCATCAGTGGATCACTTTCAAGCATTACGCGCCTGTGGAAAATGTTCTTTATATTTTCTATCCTGGTTTGTGAATAACATTGTTTAGTATGGATGCTTCTGAAATCAGTTAGAAACCCGAGCAATATCTAATAAATTGAGATAAATATCTTGAGTGTGCTTGTTTCCGTAATTGCAGTTATCTAGTTTGCCTTTTTAAATTCTACAAAAGCTAGCTGCTTTTATCTGCCTTCTGAAGAAGTTTGATAATTAAGTATCTGTACCAGGTTACTTTTAAGGTATCCGAACACATTGAAGAGTCGATTTTCGGCCAAAATTCCAATTTTTTTAATTTTGATGTTTTGGATAGTACATTCCTTTACCTTTCTAAAACATATTTACCTTTGTCGGTATGTTAATTAGAAGATGAGATATTAATTGTTTTATAACAAACCAAAAATCGGAAGTGGGCTTTTAATTAACCGATAGTTGTCATTTAAAGGAACACAAACCTGTCAAAAATTCTTCGAAACTGCATATTTTTCAAGTTAATATGATGTTAGTATATTTTTAGGAATATTTTTAAAGTTTAAATACTTAATTTAAGCGCATGGCAAAACTAAAATTTGATTTTTCTCAAAATTAGATTTTATGCATAATTTTCACACTCAAACATGATAACTCAAGTTATTATCATTCTACTGTTCTGAAATTTTGTGAACACAAAAATTTTCCTCAAATGATTCTCTAGTGAATTTATTAGAATAATGTATATTGCAACAATATTTTTTTAATTATGGTCTTTTATTTGAAAAATGACATAAAAAATTTGCTGAAAATTTTATAATGATTGTTCGATTTGCTCTAAAATTTTTATTTATCCTAAGAATGTTAAGATTCTAGTACAAACACTAGTCCATAGTATGTACTTTATTTTATTATTAGTTTTATTTAAATTATTGCAAAAGTTTGACCTCTAGCATGTTTGAAGTTTTTGAAAATTTCCTCTAAAAAACAGCACGGATCTAAGTTTTTTGAAAATTCATAATAATTTATACTCAAAAATAATACTCTATTATTAATCCTCATAAAGTTCAAATCTAAAAAACATTATGGTGTTTCTATGTAACAATTAAAAAAAATGCTCCGAACATGTTCGGATTTAATTGACATTTTAAATATGTAATAACATTAGGGTTGTGGAGACGAGAAATTCCTATGCAATGTATTCCTCTTTCATGACAACTAATCGGAAATATAGCACCTTCTATGCGTGAAAAAATACAAATCCTATCTTGATTTAACCTTTTCACAACAAGCGAGGCGGTCTTGATATTTGGCCTTAATATCGACGAAAGCCGGTATGAGGCGGTTGGCTTCTTTTAAGGGGAGGTGAGGTTCTGAGACCGCTTAGGATATAAGCACAGTAGGGGGTCCAGTTATCCTGTCAACCACAGCCCATTTCTGTGCGCCTTAAGGGAAGGTTATAACTGGGGTGGTGGTATAAATGACCACCCAGGTTGGGATAGTCCAATTCATGTCGTACCCTCTCAGGAAGGTTCTGTTTTAAAGGGACTAGAAGAAAAATGTCGCCTCGGGATTCAAAAGTTAATCTTTTCTAAACCATAATCTAACATTTTTCTCTAAAGGCAAAATAGAAATAAATGTACAATTTCTATCTCAAATTATGTTAATTTTATCATCTCAAAGAGATGGTTTGATATTAAAATCGTTCATGTTAAGTCTAAAAAGTCTCAACTCGTAGTCAATGATTAGTCTGATATAGAAAACAAACACTTTTATTAAAATAACATCATAGTCAACTGGACTAAAAGTTAAGTCAAAATCTGTTAACAGATCAATATTCAAAGTTAAGTATTTGCAACATTCAACTTACACTAAATTCCAATCCTATTGAATTTGGACGTCTGCCTAAAAGTAAATGCCTAATAATACACGCGTAGCGTATAGCTAAGATATGAAAAATCCCCTAAAAGTAAATGCCTAATAATACACGCGTAGCGTATAGCTAAGATATGAAAAATCCCCTAAAAGTAAATGCCTAATAATACATGCGCAGCGTATAGCTAAGATATGAAAAATCCTAAGAGAGTCATCAGTCAGCCATCCAGCTAGTTAGCCTATGAGAAACGGAAGAGAGATCCGAAGTAGGTAGGTGATTGCCGAGATGCATTGCTTGCTTTTATAGCGATACCTTATTTACATAATCCTGAAAGCTAATCGATGCTGTTGCAAATGCTTAGTGGTTAGAAGTAGTGAGAACCAACCTAAAAAAATGTCTGGGTTCGAAAAAAAGTTCGGTCCTCGATTTAAGATCAAGTTTCCTAACATGGTTAAATTCTGCATCAGAGCATTTGAGGAAGCAGGAATTTGCGTGTCTTTGTACTTCGCACTTGCAAATGTTGATCCAGATCCTCCCATACATTGGGCACCCTGAAAAAATCGCATTAATTCCAAGTATTTCCTAACCTTTTAACTGTGCTGTCTTTTCTACTATGTAATTACTTCACACCTCCTTTTTTGGCAGTATGTTGTCAAATTAATCGAATTAAGAGTCCAAAGAGTACTTGAGGCGTTTGCAGATTATCTCTCAAATCTGCATCAAATTGTAATATCTATGAATGACTTAATTTCAGATTATAAGTTCAAAGTTACGATAATCCATTGCAAGATCTACACTCGGATTCTACAGTTAACTGAAAATGGGGTTAACTGTAGAGTCCAAGTCCTGTTCTGCCTAGGCATCCAGGGACTGCAATAGCTCTAGTCCTGAGGCCGGAATCCTAGTAGCCATCACCGTCCACGTCCTGACCCCTCCCGAAGAAGGTACGTATCACTGGAGGGGGAACACCACCATAAATTGTACAGCCAGGGGAAGCGAGACCCATCTTACTTATCCAGCGGTATCTTATCCACGAACTCGTGGGAAGTACTCTACAGTTAAGGGAATAAATACAAATTGAAGGTAAAAATCTGGGGAAACTTTTCCAGAATTGTTGCAATATTTAATTATCGAAAAATTGCTTCTTCAATTCAGAAATTGTAGCGTCACATATTTCTTTGTTCATATTTCTTTTCCGTTATTCATGGATCTGAACTATCTTGTCCAAACTATTATTTTGCTATAGATTTTCTACCTTTCCATGTAAAATCCCAGTAAGTACCAAGTTTACAGGAAAACTAACTAAGTTAGATCAAAAGTTGTATCCAAAATCTGGAAGGCAAAACAAAACAGTAAAAGCGTCAGGTGCTTATAGAAATAATAGAAGTAAATTGAAATTCTAATCATTTATTTTTTAACTTTTTAATAGATATTCAGAAATATTCTTGCTTGTGTTATTCATGTTAGCATAATTTACTTATAGTATTCTTTTCAGCGCCTCACGCTTTTAGGATTTTTTTTTTGTCCTCCAGAGTTTTAATAATAAATATTTTCTAGTACACAAAAACACGTGTATGCATTAAAAATTTGTATTTTTATTACATTCTGCTTTTTCGTCTCCAAAATATTTTTTAAAATTTATTATGATAAATATTATCTCAAATTCATCACCGTCTCGCATATGGAATCGAACTTTAATTAAAATTAATCAATTAACTGGGAATTAAGATATCAAAATATTAAAATGTTGTATTGTCATTGGGATCGTATACCTGTAAAAAATTTTGTGCATCACTTAGCGAGTGAAAAATAATTTACAAAAATCAACCTTTACGAACAGAAATTTACGAACATAAAAGAAGTCAAATTAAAGCCTGTAACAATGCCATATTTGAAATTGTAACGCTATAATTATCCAATACATATAACAGTCTTTCCATTATTTTCATTGCCACTCATGATTTATTCATAAGAAGCATCACAATCGCACGAAATATGTAGAACGAGTCATTATGTAGATTAGCAAATGTGGGAATTATAAATGGCCATTAAAAACTGTCACGACGAAAAGCAAGCGTAGGTTTGCAACAGGCATGCAGATACTAAAGATTATCATTAGTTAAAGTCCTTTGGATCAAATTTTAAATAATTTTCAGGGAGGAAATAATGACTGTTAGCAGCATTTGGAGAGGGAAGAAAGTCTAATGACTAATACTTAATAAGACTTAGGGTGCATATTTAAATATTTTGGACCATTAATGATGGCTGAAAAAATGTTACTATTCTACATATTGGTATGATTTAGTATGCATTCAGCAGAATTTAACACTACGTACGATGTCGTGGCTGAATCGGGCGTCAAAATTATAGAATTTTTTATATTTAAATCTGTAATTGGGCCAAAGTATAAATTAAGTAAAGAAGCAAAAATCACTTGGACAACTTTAATTGCTTCATGTGTTATTTCCGTTCTTATATGAGTTGAAATATCAATAACTGTCCAAAATAGGATGTGTTCGAGACAGGAATTAAAAGTTAAATGAATTAGTGCATCAAGAACTGATTTCGGAGCACACACGTTACTAACATAGGACACGAAGTGTTACTCCAGAAGGCATCTTTTGTGATCTTATCTTCTATCTTACCATGGCCCGCGGTGGCTTAGAGGTAAATTCTCAGCTTCCGAGCCTGTGGGTTGCAGATTCGAAACCCACTAAAAAATCCACCGTGTATATGGGCCAACTGCACTTTAAACTTGACATCGTGGGTCAAGCGACCTCTCGCTGGGGCTACGTGGTGTGGAAATTTGGAGAGGAGACTGCTATCTGAGGTGTCATCCACGTCATTTGGCCGCAGTAGACTTCGTGTTGCTTCGAAAAGGAATATAAATATAGTAACTACCTCTCTCTTGCCACCAAAACGCATCACTTCATTATATCCCTGTTTTCTTTATGTTGCCAAGCTTAAAATATTATTGATGCTTCGATTTATTTTTTGTGTCGAAGCCATAATGGATATTATTTGAAGGATAATTTCGTAATTGTCAAACGTGGTGAGAAGACGAAAACGAAACATGAGTAAGCACCCCTGTACACAAACTTGCACTCCACACTAATGGGATTTATCCGGGCGGGTTTGACGGAATAGTCCCACATTATACGGATTGTCGGTGGAATAGGTTTTTAATCCTGGTATCTGTGGTTTCGAAGCAAAGCCGTTTAGAGAAAGCAGTCGGGGTACTCCAGTAGTAAACAAGTCAACATCAAACTAACACATGTTGTTAAATCAGTTATCACATCCAGTCAAATTAATTTAATTTTTATAGACTGGTGTATATTTGACTAACCTTCTAGCGGGTGCATCCTCTACGCCAACATGAAAGGTAGCGCGTATTTCCTAGATACGCTATTGCACAATATCCATTTTTACCCATTTTTGCAATTGGGTAAGGGTTAATAAGTTCAATTGTTTCAAATAATTTTTATTTAAAAAGGAATGGAAACAATGTAAACAATATAAAATGACTAAAGAATTAGCTAAATGACCGGAAAAAAATGATATTGCCAATTTATCAACTGAAATATTTACAGTTGTAATATAAAACTGTAAAGACAATATGGAAGTAAAAACACAATTGCAATTTAGATATAGAAAGCTAGAAGTCAATTTTATAGTCATTTTACTTACTTTAACCTAAACTGTCGTATGTATCTCTGAAATACAAATAGCAGATTCGCTGAGTCTTACAAACGTCTCAAATTCCAAACGATGACTAACAGTTCGTCGAAAGGAGCTGGAAGAATATCCAAGGTCAGTCTTTCGTAGCGCCGTCTGGCAAAAAGCTATAAAACGAAATTCTTCTCTAGTGCATCTCTCACAAACGCGCGCGCGCTGAAAGGTTAAACAGCCAAATAAGAGAAGGTCAATGATAAGCAAAGTTGTCAGACAAATGTCTGACTACTTTGCTTATCATTGACCTTTTCATAACGTCTCGCATTAGACAAAATTATACACTATATATATATATGGTTTAATATATATATATATTTAAACCATTAAAACTCAAATAACATTTTCATCATATACACCTATTAAACCTTCATTTAAAATTAAATATAATAAACAATAAACCTAATATTATTCAAACAATGAAATACAGAAAGCTGATAATATTAAAAATTATTACTATGAAAAAGCCAATCCGGATATGTAATTCCAACAATCAAATGCCAATCGACATTAGGAATCGATTATGTCACATTATTTCGAAATTTATAGGCACCAACCTTCTGTGAGAGCCAATTGTTGTAAAAAGACAACAAATATAGGAGTAAATCTCCAAAATATATTATGAAAAATACGAGAAACTTAACTAAATGCTTACTTATTCAAAGTCATAGCAAAAAATGCATAAAAAAAAATTCTCGATACGGGGACATGAATTGGTGGAGTTTATATATATATATATATATATATATATAAACTCCACCAATTCATGATATATATATATATATATATAAACTCCACCAATTCATGTCCCCGTATCGAGAATCATATTGATTCTTTGTAATCGGCTTAAATGGATATGAAGTGGAAGAATACCAGAAAATTTTTTCAAAGCAATTTAGCAACCTAAAAAAAGAAAAATTTTGAAATAAATTAAATAACTAAAACAAGGAAACTTAAATAATAGCAGAAGTACACACTATATATACACTATAAATAATCAGTACTTGATCAAACAGAAGAGTATTATTACTACATTATTTTTACTTTTAATGACAGTTAAAATAAATGCATTTATTGTTTTTGTTCTAATTTTCAAAAACATTTCTTAAATATTACTTCTTAAATATCACTTGTAAAAAATATTACTGTTCTTCACAGACAGCCTTAAAAAATTAGGAATAATTCTCAGTCTTAAGAAAACCTAGAAAACTTTTCAGTTTTGGAATGAAATTATTTATATGATGGGGGTATTTTCCACTTCACTGAAGCAGGGATTTTGTTACAATGTGCTAAGAGAAGCGAAATTCAAATCATATTTTAAAAGTTCTTTGAGGCAAAGTAAAAACATAGGTTCCTGAAATGTGCATTTTTCTTTGTGGAGATTGCTTCAGGAAAAAGGAAAAATTCGTTTAAGAAATCTATGAAAGGACTGTCTGAACGAAGAAACTCAGTTTCTGATTTTGTCAGATATCCTAAACCTGTTAAGTAGCAGCCACAAATTACCACTGACATATCTAAAGTTCGATATAGAAATGACATATGTATCAGTGAATGCTGAAATCCTTTTATCATTGTAATTGATTCCAGTTGGTTGACTTAATAGTGTTAATAGACATCAATTAAAATTATATGCAAAATTTTACTTAATTGATTACTTACTTATAAGTTCTTAATTCATCTATTTATAAATAGTATCTACATGAATGATTTATTACTAATAGTATTTGAATTATCGCCTAACAACTTTTAAAAGTTTATTGGATAGGAATAGGTCTAAACTCTGATATTATATAAAACTGTTTATACTACATCCGTCTTTGAAATATTTATACCTAACCAATATCATTAACTTCTGTATTTTCCCTTGCTTTTTTTAATAATTGTGATTTTTAAAAATATATTTATGTCGGATATATGTTACTATACTATAATAATTGCGAGCTTTTGGATTTGTATTAAAGTTCTTTGTGCCGAAAGTGACTGTAATCATAAAGTAATCACCTTTTATTAAGCGTCAGAAACTGGTTGGATAAAATCTCAATATAACCTTTTAAAATGGTGATTCTAGAGGGGAAATTGAGAAATACTTTTCCCTCTTTTCATGTTATAAGATCTGTTGTGAAGCCAATTCTTGGCTTCTCTCTTTAACAAAAAGTGCAGCCATCGCTAATCGAATGTCATAAAATGGAAGACAGTGAAACTACCTACAAGTGACCAAGGAATAGAGATATTATTCCCAAGCGGGAAATGGGATCCTAATAGTTTAACAGTACAACATCTTTACCACCTACAAGAAAAAGTTTATTCTTCTTTGATAATTTT
Organism: Araneus ventricosus; assembly: GCA_013235015.1. Lineage (NCBI taxonomy): Eukaryota > Metazoa > Arthropoda > Arachnida > Araneae > Araneidae > Araneus > Araneus ventricosus. The sequence goes on from BGPR01000200.1 coordinate 446,652, forward strand.
GTTTCACTAAATAGATATATGTACTGGTGGATCTAATTCCTCTAGTACCGGAGTCAAGGTACTAGGATAAAGGAAAATGGGTCATTTTCTGTTGATCAAATAGATTTTAGGGCACCTAGGTAGTTTCTGAGGTAGAAGTTTGACTTAGTGGTATATTGCCTCTCTGAAGGACTTTCAGGGAACACTGGTTCAGATTTGTGTTTTAATTGAAAGAATATCAGGAAAACCTCCAGCAGCAAGTCCAACTGCGAGAAATTCTTTCCTATAGTTCGCATCGGTCTACTAGTTTTTGCATGATGTTAGTTAAGAGAGAATCCAGAAGATGGAATTTATGAATATCTTCTTTCGTTTCAAGTTCCTCCCTCAGCTATGCCATATTATAACTCATTAGGACTCTGATGGCCCACATATATTTGTAATATGCAGTTGTTGCTGTGCTCTGTCATGGGGCCACTGCCACGCATAATAGAAGACTGATGCATCAAATCCACCTATCATTTATCATTTTGGGTTGCAGTATTCAAATTAAAATTTTTGTCAATTATCTTCAACTCTTTAAATTGATTTTTGGCCTCATGTTATCATTCGTGAAGGAATTAAATTTGTTGTAGGCGGAAACAGGAAAGAGTGCTGCAAGTACTAAATATTATACTGTATCTGATAAAGACTGATGAGTCTTCTTTACAAAAATAATATATTCATTGATGATTTTCATAAAGACAGATGTTTTACACAACTATGTACAACACAAACATTACATTCATAGATATCGAATTCCTCTAAAAAAACATTTCTTCGTTCCTTTACCGAATATGGCGATTTCTTTCTATTTTTATTACCTTTAAAAATATATTGGTACGTAACTATTTTTAATTAATTACTATCATGGACAAACGATTTTTTGATTTAATCAGTTTCTTTTTTTTTAATCTTTGAATTAATAATTTTACAAATACATACTTTTATTTGTTACAAATATCACAAGATAAATTTCCAAAATTTTCATTTCACAATCTTCGTATTTAGATAGAGAGTGGACCTGAATTATAAATACGAATTATAAATGTACATGAATTTATTTTGAAATATGTTTATATAAAATAAATTCTTTTAAACTTATTATAATATGTTACATTTCAATTTCTATTAACTATTTTATTACACATATGTAAGTAAGATATGGTTTTTGCCAAAAAGGCAAACATCGTTACAATGGTTTGGAAGTATTTTATATAATAATCAGATAAAAAAATATTATTGAGAAAGTTAAGCATTTCAAGAGTACTTTTACAAATATTTCTCATTAATGCTGCTTTCCCACAAAGAACCCTTAGAAACTGCTTAGCTAGAAATCATTAAAACTTCTTACGTTTACATAATTTATGATGAAATAAAATAATAAACTGAGATTTATAATGTTTTTCTTTGCTTCCCGAAAATTTTTCCACTTTCAAAAACAGTCGGTAATAAAAACAATTTTCGTTTGTTCAGACACATATTTTAGACAAGAAGATTATAATTAAATAACAAAAATACTTTTTCAAGAACTCGAGACTTTAAAATTTCAGCTATAATTTTCACAGGGTTTATTTAATGTGAATAAACATAACTTGAATGTATAAACACATATTTCCGAAAAAATGTGATAAAAGAATGAAGAATGAAGAATTTTCGAGAATATAACTGTTGTTTCAAGCCCACTTTTGAACTTTCTAAATTAGATAACAATTTTTTGCAGACGACTTATATTCTGGGATCGTTAAGATATTTTTATTACAATCATGGGAGAAAATATATATATTTGAATGAATATTTTCTGGTGGCTTGAGTTTATTACAAATTTTTGAACTATTCTATTCATACATTTCTCTTTATAGCAATATAATGTTTTTTGATGCACTTCATGTGTATTTTTAATTTTTTAATGGTCCCGCATTAAAAACCGTCTGTAAGAAACATCTAAAATCTAGAAAGCCTTTAAATATAAATAAATATCACATAATTATTTGAAAGATCATTTACTTTAACAGATGTTTAGCGATCTGCATCTTAACCTTCGGTTGGGCCCAATATAAGCGCTAACACATTCGGGCGACAATCGTATGTGAGATTAACATTTAAATTTTTGCTTAGGCTTAAGGGAAAGCTTATCAAACTGAACTATTCGATCATACAAAGCTATATTTGCTCTTTTAAATAAATATTTTGTATTTATTTGCAATTTTAAATAAAAAAACATCTAGGAATTCGAGAGGTAGTTGACGTTTATTTTCCTTTAAGGTTCCTTAACAATCACAACTGCTGTCGTTGAGAGCCTGAAATTAAATTAGTCGACATTTTTGGAAAAATATATTGGAAATAACGATCAAAATCATTGAATTAGGGGCTATGACACAGGCATACGAACTTTTGAAGGCATATATAAAGAAATATTGAGAAAAATTTGGGAAATCAAAATACTAACGAAATCGGGCGCAATTCATCTACCATATTAACGTGCCCCTCACGTACGTCAAAAGAGCACAAGAGAAAAATCCACAAGACCGAAGTGTGAGTGGTATGGAGCCAGGAAGCTACTAGAGGTCACAAAACTTTCTCGGTAAAACATGCACTTGGGCACAAAAAAATATGAGTGCTTCATCTCACAGATTAAATGCGGGTATAAATGTGAAAAGAAATTCTACTTTAATCAACTTGTACATTCAGTAGTTCCATAAAGAAGGCCAGTTTCAAAGTTAATTAAAGATTTTGCATGACTATAAAAATATTGACTTGCGATTTAAAGAAAGGAATTCATATTTCATAATTCTAAAATGATGAATGGATTATTATATATCAAAATTGACCGTAAAACCATATTTAACCCTTTATGTCTCAATAACTCCGATTTGAAACAAAATGTCTTAGACGTTAGATTATATCATTGTAAGTATGGAAAAATAATTAAAAAAAATTATCACGTTAAACTAAACATTTATTGACAAAAAGGGTTTTTTTCATTTGTGTAACATAATGCAAAATGGCATCAAAAATTCAAAATTTCAGTGTTTAAAACAGTTTATAGTCTGGTTTTAACAAATACCTTCACCATATTTCTCATAAATGGATGTGCCCACTCTTTTTAACTTCACTAAATTCTCCTGAAATTTCAGGAGCAACCTCGTGAAAATGTTGAAGTGTCAACTGAAACTTTGCTTTTAAAATCCACCTCAGTATCACCATCTGTTGGGGAATATATGAGCATATTGTGTTAACTGCAATGTGGCAGTATTGCAAGAAAACCTCAATTTTGAACTAATTTTCTCTAAAAAAATAATAAAGATCATTCATTTGTGTTAGAATTTGTAGAGTTTTAAGCGTATGGTATTTAATTGCTTATGTTAATCATTTTTCTCTCTGAATATCCAAAAATCAATAAAACTCTCATAAATTATTCTTTCTGTAAAAAATTCATTTATTACAAAATAAGATCATCAAACTGTATACAATTTCATTACAACCCACATTAACCCAACTAAAGGCGGCGAATCCGTTTCGGATGTTTTTTCGGTTAAGCCAAGAAAATCTTTTATTATTTTGTAGCTATTTACAGTATGTAAATCTGAAATGTTTTGAACGTAAAACGAATTCAAACTCTCTTGATAGGCTACACTCAAGTTCTTTATTAAAATTAACTCTCCGTTGTGCGCAATATTCGCACCACTGAGTTCGGGCGCAATGCACCTGACAGGCACTGGTAAACAATGCCGTTATTAATGTTGTTAATGCCCATTAATTTTAATTTTAGCATTCTAAAATTATTCACTGGCCTTCTTGGTAGGGTCAAAAGAAAAAAAAAACATTGGAATATAGTTGCAAAAAGTCTCGCCTTCGCGATTGTTTCCGTGTAATACAGTACGTATTTTTTGGATTTGCGATTTCAGAGACATTTCGGATAACCCGAGTTCTATTAACGGGGTTTCAATGTGTGAAA
>BGPR01000200.1:450634-486388 GCA_013235015.1 Araneus ventricosus
ATTACAGTATAAAATAATACTAACAAACCCTTTATGAAAATAATGACGTAATTTTTATAAATACACGAGAAATCGAATTTAATCTTAAATTAATTAATCTTAACTAATTTAATCTGCCTATTAATTTTAATTTTAGCATTCTAAAATTATTCACTGGCCTTCTTTTTAGGATTAAAAGAAAACAACAGTGGGATATCGTTGCAAAAAGTCTCGCTTTCGCGATTATTTCCATGCAATACAGTACGTGTTTTTTGGATTTGCGATTTCAGAGGCATTTCGGAAGACCCGAGTTCTATTAACGGGGTTTCAATGTGTGAAAAAATCACGTCTGTATCTCTAAACAGAATAAATAAATAAAAAAACATAGTAGGCCGTCGAAGTGTAAAATAATCCTAACCATCCCTTTATGAAAATATAAATCTATTTACTACCGTGATTGATATTTCCATATGATTTAACAATACTAAGCCATCACAATATAAAGTAATACAAACAAACCCTTTATGAAAATAATGACGACATTTTTATAAATACACGAGAAATCGTATTTGATCTTTCAGATTAAATGTACCATATTATAGTTTACAAAACTGCCAAATAAGGACATGTTTATACATTACCAAATAATTCAAAATATTTCTAATCTAATCTCAGATAGAATCCTACGATAGTGCGTTAGTCAGCACTTTAACATGTTAAAGGGTGTATGCATTAAACTCAGCATGGTAATGAATAATAATGACTAGTTCCGTGGAATGTAACGATGTTAGCCAACATTTTACCTCGCGAATAACTCACAACACTTGAAACGAAAACATATTTGCACTTAGACCATGGAAATCAATCAGCAAATAAATCTTTTAGAATTTCAGAATTATCAGCAGTTCAGAAATTTTAATCCCCATATTTCTGTGTTGAAAATGTAAATTTGGAAGGGAATATTCTAGTAATTATGTAAATTATTTGACTTCCACTAAACATTATCAAACTCAAATAATTTATGAAACTAAATTCCTCTTATGTTTATGCTATGTTTAATATATTCAATACATGTTACATCGTTTCCATCAAAAGCTGTTTAAATAATTAATTCCTAGAAATTTCTTAAAATAGCACGAGAAATTCTTATTGAGAATTTTTATTGTAAAACTGTCTGTAAAATCGTCTCATCTTGCAAGACAGTTGTTACACATAAACCTTTCGAAAACAATGAAACGTATATTAGGACTTAACTATTATATAGCCTAACAAATTATTCTTCATTTCTAGAATGCAAAAATACCGTTGGCATAAGTATAATATTGGAATTAATGCAAACTGAAAAATCGAATTGATGTGCTTAACCTTCAAACTGATTCACTTTTATAATAGCACATTATTTAAATCCTTAAGAAGTATAATGTAATTTTTGTTAATGAACATCCATTAAATGATTTTATATTAATATTTGGATACAATAAAGAGGATTGTTTGCAATAATTGTTTGAGAATTTTTTATATACTCAATAAATGTTATTTCCGTTTCATCAAAAGCTGTTTAAAAATTCATTCCTAGAAGTTTTTTTAAAAATAGCATCAGAAATTCTGATTGAGAATTCTTTATTGTAAAACTGTCTGCAAAATCGTCTCATAACGCAAGACTGTTGTTACACATAAACCTTTCGAAAACAATGAAACGAATATTAAGACTTAAATATTATATAACTAGCAAATTCTTCATTTATAGCATGTAAAAATACCGTTGGCATAAGTATTATACTGGAATTAATGCAAACTGAAAATCGACTTGATGTGCTTAGCCTTCAAAATTATCCACTTTTATAATAGCACATTATTTAAAAACTTAAGAATTATAATGTACTTTTCGTTAATGAACATCCATTAAAGGATTTTATATTAAAATTTGGATACAATAAATTGCATTGTTTGCAATAATTGCTGTGTTTAATATATTAAATAAATGTTATATCCGTTCCTTCATATCCGTTTCATCAAAAGCTGTTTAAATAATTAATTCCAAGAAATTTCTAAAAATAGCACGAGAAATTCTGATTGAGAATTTTTTATTTTAAAACTGTCTGTAAAATCTTATCACGCAAGAATGTTGTTACACATAAACCTTTCGTAAACAATGAAACGAATATTAAGACTTAAATATTGTATAGCTAACAAATTCTTCTCTCTTAGCATGTATAAATATCGTTGGCATAAATATAACAATAGAATTAATATAAAGAAAATCCTTCATGGCATAAATAGAGTTAAAATGTTCTTATCAAATACCTAGAAAAGCTCATTAAACTGAAAATCGATTTGATATGATTAGTTTTCAAAATGATCTCACTTTTATCATTGCGTATTATTTAAAACCTTAAGAATTATAATGTAATTTCCATTAATGGACATTCATTAAAGGATTTTATATTGAAAATTGAATACAATAAATTGCATTACGAGATAAGGAGCTTAAAATAGCCTAGAAATCGCGGTAAGCTGGATATCAGTAAATTTTATAACTATAGGGAACTTTATTTATTCGTGAAACAAAATTTTAAATAATATTTGTGAAACGAATTCCAAAGTGTAATGTTTTTACTTTCTCGTATATGAAGTATACCAAGAGAAAGCATTGTAATCGTCAAAAAATTCGAACTCGAGATTTTGACGAATCTCCACGTTTTATATCTCCCTGAATCCGAAAAACACAATTTTAGAATTATGTCTGTCTGTGTGTGTGTCTGTCTGTGAACACGATAACTCAAAAGCTATTAGAGCTACGGGGATGAAATTTGGTATGTGATTTCTGTACATAATTTGTAGATTTCTATCAAATTTTGGACAAAATCCGTCAACGGGAAGTCTGTCTGTTGGTCTGTATAATCGCATACTTGTATCTCATAAGCCCTTTGGGTTAGATAAATAAAAATTGATATCGCGGATGCTAACATTAATTATAGATCTGTGCCCAATTTTCATCTCAATCGGTTAAAAAACAGGTGTTCTAATTGCATATTTAGTTCAAAATGCACATTACGGCTGTATGTGAAATTATGGCAATCCCCAAAACGAAACTTTGTTCGGACATTCTCCAGATGGACTACTGGGATTAACCAGAGGTGTAATGAAATGTTGTGCTATATCTAGAGTAAGATTTCGTACTCAAAAATGTTAAATAAAGTTGTGGTACCTCAGCGCGCGTAAAAATTGCGAACATACGCAATTTTTTTTGCAAAATATTAAGTTTTTGGGAATTTATAAATTTTATGTTTCATTGCAAATCCCCATTCATAATTTTTTTTTTCAAAATAACCAGGCCTTGGGTAAATACCCCAAAAGTATTTACCTACCAACTGGGTGTTTACCCACCCCACATTACTGGTCGTATGCGAGAAAGTTTCGGGGAAGTCACTCCCGCTGGTTTAAACTTATTGATTACATTTAATCAATTTATGATGTTATTGGCTCCCTTTGCAATAGAAGTCCATCGAAATATGAAAGCCAGAAATGTCTTTAGGCTAAGGAAATAACTCAAAATCCTGTCTAGTACTGATATAATAGTAAATCAACTAGCATTTAAACATAAAACAGTATAATTTTTTGTTATATTTCAATAAAATAACACAGGTACACTGAAACTTGGCAAAGACACACAACCAGAGATCGAAAATTAACCCTAATGCTAAGATATGATATGATAGTTTCCTGGCGAAAAAACCATTATTGATTTTGCTGCGGCAAGCATATGGCGTGGGATAAAGTCTTAGTTTAGGAGTTAGTTAAAAAAATTCTGTCACACATCATGACTTGCCAATTTGCAAAGTCTGCAAAACCTTTGACTTTTAAACACGGTAAAAATTATTTTCAGATCAAATGTTAAAAGTCAATCATTTTTAAGGAAATATAAATTTGTGGGTGAGGAACTTTGTGAAGGTTGACTTTTAGAGCAGGAAAAATGAAAACGGTGGATGCGTTGATGATTAAAATGGGAGCATTCGATTAGACTGTGTAGAACAGTCCCTTGGCATTGGCATACTGTACACAGGACGGCGGGTTCCCCCAGCAGCAGATGCCTGTGCGTGTGTATGGTGTGACCAATTCTTACTCGATTGAGGACTCTGTCAAATTTTCTGTTGGGCAAACTAGGCCAACAGGCAATCTGATCTTTGACTGAGTGCTGACTTTTGCTCCTTTAAGGTTCCACTGAGTTTGCCATTTTGAATGAAAGATGATTTTTATGTACTTTTTACTTTCTCATATACAAAGAGAAAGTATTGTAATCGTCGAAAAATTCGAACTCGAGAGTTTGACGAATCTCCACGGTTTAAACCTTCCTCGAGTCCGAAATACACAATTTTAGAATTATGTCTGTCTGTGAACACGATAACTCATAAACTGTTAGAGCTACGGGGATAAAATTTGGTATGTGTTCTTTACACATAATTTGTATGTCTCAATCAAATTTTGGACAAAATGCGTCTACGGTAAGTCTTTCTGTTTGTCTGTCCGCGTTCATGCGAACACTGTACCTCAAAAACTTGAATTGCTAAATGAATAAAATTTGGTACACAGTTTTAACGTCAGGGATGTAGGTCTACATCAAATTTTGGGCCAAATCCTTCAAAGGATTGACTGTCTGTCGGTCTGCATAATCGCATACTTCTAAACATTATAACTCGTAAACCATACGGCTTTGATAAATAAAAATTGGTATGAGGCCTGCTAAAATTAATTGTAGATCCGTGCCCGATTTTCGTTTCAATCGGTCGATAAAAAGTTGTTCAAATTGTCTATTTGTCTTTTTTCATCACACAATGACGCGAGGCCGTTATTGCGCGATTCACTTGCGCTAATCCTTTCCTTTTATACCCACGCCTTTTGCCTCCAAGCTTTCGATTCCAAAGCTTTTTTTCTCCACTGCGTTAGGGAGGCTTTTTCATTTTATTGCCTTTTAGCGTATTTTTTCTCCACATGTGTTAGGAGTACACGAGAAAGTTCAGTGGAGGCCACTCTTGCTGGTTTATATCGCTGAGAGGGACAGGAAAGTTTAAACTATTGGTGGGGAATTTCATTAAATTGCCTGCACCTTTTTCTAAGAGTCTTAATATAACTTTCAATCTTAGAGCGTTTCTACCTTATTTATAAAAGTAGGAAAAAGCGTTTATCATCGTAGGTAAACACGTGCCCTATCTCTAATGTGTGTCATTCTCACAAATATTATAACGTGTGATAATGTAAGCAATTTCCTCTCGCTCTGTGTCTTAGTGCCAAGGACGATTGATTTGAATTTCCCAAACACAACATAATTGCATTGATAATCTTAGTAGACATTGGCAATCTTAAAGGTTAGATGGAGAATTAATGCATATGTATCACCGTCTACATAATAATCAAATGAGTTTTTATAACCAACTCCCTTCGGCGACCAGCTGGTTTAACCCAGATATATTGATAGCATTATTTTAATCGGGTCAACCAGATTAAAATTTGGCATTTATTTAAGTTTCAGTAAAACGAAAGCATTAATTGCTACAAAAAACTCAAGAAACATATTGGGAATTAGCATTTCAATTAAACTGTAAAGATTATCGATTATTAATAAAGCACTTAATTCTTTCATGTATTTCAAATAATTATATTTTATTCAATTAAACTGTAAAGATTATCGAATATTAATAAAGCACTTAATTCTTTCATGTATTTCAAATAATTATATTTTATTCAACGAAAGCTTTTAATTACCTAACATTAAACTAGATTTTGTCAATAGAAACAAACACATGCTAAATTATCTTTACAGAGGATTTTAAAATAAATGTTTCGTTAAATATTATTTTAAAACAAGAATTCTTTCATATAATATTTAGAAAATTCGTAAATTAAAATATATGAAGATGGTTATTAGTTGTTCTAAGAAAGGATTGTATTTATTCTAGACAACATGAAGCAGAGCCTTAAACGAATTTTCATTAATTAATGGCAAATAATGAATCCAGAAAAGTTATTGACTATAATAATTTATAATCAGAACTACAATCATTCTAACAGACGTTCACGCTTAAGTTCCTTTACGCTAAAATATTCAAAGTTTCCATTAAAATGATAGCAAATAATTGGCAAGCCAAATTAATAAAAATAAACTTTGCATTTGTCATATTCAACGTCACAGAGCTTGGAATTAATGTTTGAAAGTTCAACTTAATATAAATAATCATCATCACTGGATGTGTTTTGTTATGACAATTAAACTTTCTTTAAATAAGTACAGATAACAATAATTATTGCAAAAGACGATCAAATTGTAATCACAAAGTGATTATGATAATTTGGGATTCATTTTAATGATTAAAGCGAGTTAAAGTAAATTCACTGCCTTAAGTAGATTCGGTAACTCTCAAATTATGCAAATATTAATTCCAGCTTCGCTCGTTATCAATGGATCTAATTTTAATGTAGGAATTCTTGTTTAATTCTGTATAAAATATGCAATCTACATAAAGTTTGGTGGTCGGAAATATGCGTTCTTTATTTTGAAATATCGAATGTATTTGCTTTAGCATTCCTATTCGATTCTCTCTTCAAATCCAATACATGATCTTATTATGAACATTATGTTGCTCATTCATTACTAGAATAGCTTTTCATGTGAACATGATGAACGTGAAGCGTGCCGCGTAGTTCAAATTTGGAGTCTTGTTGTAGGAAAAATAACGTCACGGCGCAACACACCATTACACAAAGTATAGACACATGGTAGACAGCATGATTATCATGTTACTTTGTATACTATTAGAGTAAAACCTCGGTTAACCGAATGCCGAAATGCCTATCGCAAATCCAAAAGACAAGTACGGTTCTGCAAGGAAATAATCACGGAGGTGTGACTATTTTGCACCTATATCCCCACTTTTTTCTTTTAAGTCACCCCAATAAGGTCAGTAATTAATTTTAGAATGCTAAAATTAAATTAATAGGTATTAACAATACTAATTATATACTGTATTGTTTACCGGTGTCTTTCAGGTGCATTGCTCTCGAAGGAGGGTTAACTTTAATAGAGAATATATGTGTAGCCTACAAAGCGAATTTTGAATTCGTTTTACTCTCAAAACATTTCCTAATTACGTACTGTAATTAAATACAAAATAGGAATAAATGTTCATGGCTTAGCCGAAAAATCTTTATCCGAAACAGCTGCCCCTTATTAGTTCGGTTATCCAGGGTTGTACTGTAAATATAAAAACCAAATGGCTGAATCTCATGTTTTATGAAAAGTCCTGGAAGGGCATAAGATTTTAAAATATTTAATACAATATTGCAAATTGCCTTATTTTTGGGCAACACAGTGGAATTTCGTTAGTATTTTTTAGCAAAACAATATGTTTAATCTGGGCCTTTGCCAGTTTGGCTTCTCTATTAGTAAAGCGTTTTCGGAAGGGAGAGTGGGTACCATGGAAGGGAAATCAAGTCACTACATGCCGAGGTTTTTGACCTTGGGGTGAATTAAAGATAGGCTACTGCTCATATTTTGAACTGTGCTTTGTAATATTTATTACATATAGTATAATTATCCATATAATTTTTTTATATTTTGTGCAATAAACATAGATTTTGGTATTAAATTTCGTTTTTCTTTAAAATGAACCTCTGCTATTCCGGCGCTTTCGTTAATCCGACAGTTCTCTGGTCTTATATGTGCCGGATTACTGAGAGAATATTGTACTAAGCTAGCGAAGATAATGAAATTCCAGGATTTAAATGGCTTTGACAGAAAAAGTTTAGTTACATTAAGATATATGAGAGCCATTAGTTACATTAAGCTATATTTGGAGTTGTCTGTGATTTCTGAATCTTTGAAGGTCAAAAAATCACCCACAGATGGTCAGTAAGATTATTGAATAAAAATACTGTGTTTTAAGCAGAATTAATTGCATTAAGATAATCAGTCAAATTTGCAATAAATTTAACTACAGATCAAGTCATAAAAATTCATGTGGACAACAGAGCAAGCATCCAAGCCGTATCCAATCTTAAAACGCCAAATAAAATAGTCCGAGAAACACCAAAAATTCTTCTAGATCATTCCATCATAGAAATTGCCTGGATGAAGGCGAATGTTGGTTACGAATATGGTGTTCACACACTTCACGTTCATTCAGGAACGGGCAATTCAACCGAGGTCAAATCGTTTGACTAATGTGATCCAGAATCTGACACATATATTACGTTTGAATAATAAAAGTTAGCAAATTTCATCTAATTCGTTGCGTTTTAGAGTTATCGTGTGTACATGCACACACGATACAGACTGACTGACGTACAGACAGAGGGGGTGACATATATCATCCAAATAATATCGGAAATTTAAGTGTAAATGCAGCCTACCAAATTTTATCTTCTTAGCCTTTTGCATTTTTGTGTAATCGTGTTCGCTGAAAGAGGGAGAGACCCAATTCCAAAAATACTTTTTAGATTCACCAAAAGAAATTCTAATGATTACAATACTTTCTTCTGGTATATAAATTTAAGAAAAAAAACTGTATTAAATCCTATTAAAGTGCATTTTATCTATGTTCTAAATTTTCTTTCCTAATAAAACCTTCTTGTCATACGTGCAGATTCTCTTTACAATACAAATTGTATAAATAGCACTTCTAGAATAACTATTTATCGCTTTCGATGCATTTGAAATAGAAGCGGTATCCTATTTTCCATCGATTTAGCATCAAATACAGCGAACATTTAATGCCTTTATTGTCTCCTTCCTCTTCAAAAGTGATAAAATTGCTCCAAAGCTGTTATTTTCTTCAGATATGATGGCCTCTTTAAGAGTCTCACACCAGACAAAACTACTAGCTTTTAATGGGAGGGTTTCTTTTTTAAATGAGAGCTTTCGGAACGAAAATGGAGGCTATCGAAGATTAACTTGGCAATCTAGTTTGCGAAATAAAGGTTTTTGAAAATGAGTGGAAATTTATCGACGCGAAAGGAATCGTTTCAATCTTTTTCGAATAATTGGCGATAAGGAGTTTCATGTCGCTTATGAATTTCTTAAATGATCTCCTTCGCGAGGAACACAATTATGCGTGTTTCGGGAGGGAGCGGGTGATGTATTTCGAGTCCACGTATCTCCGTAATGAGTTGCTGCCGCTGCTGGAAAGATTGGAGAGTAGGTCGGTATGTGTGATGGAATGGGTGCAAGTTGAAATGAAGGTCGTTGTGAAATTTGGTCTGTTTCCTTTAACCTCTGAATTATGGGAAGGTAAAATTTCAAAATAATCTTTTCAAAACGGAGATTTTCGGAAGAAACAGGAAATTACTTCACCATTGAAATTGCGAGGAATACAATTATACATGTTTCGGGAGGGAGCGGGCGATATATTTCGAGACTACGTATTTCCGTAATGAGTTGCTACCGCTGCTGGGAAGATTAGAGAGTTGGTCGGTATGTGTGATGGAATGGGTACAAGTTGAAATGAAGGTCGTTGTGAAATCCTGTCTGTTTCCTTTAACCTCTGGATTATGGGAAGGTAAAATTTCAAAATAATCTTTCTAAAACTGAGATTTTGGGAAGAAATACAAAATTGCTTCACCATTGAAATTACGAGGAACACAATTATGCGTCTTTCGGGAGGGAAGCGGGTGATGTATGTACTCCACGTATTTCCGTAATGAGTTGCTGTCGCTGCTGGGAAGATTAGAGAGTCGGTCGGTATGAAGCCCATGCAGGTTACATAGGGAAAGAAGAAGCAGACAGACCGGCTAAGGAGGCAGCAGAAACGGAAAATTTTCCTGAAACACCACTCGAGTTACCAAAACCTTTTATCAAAACATTCTTACGTCAGAAGATGTTAGCCACCTGGAAAATGGCTTCGGATGATGGAGATACTGGGAGGCTCATTCATAACATAATTCCCAAAGTTAGCTTGCAACCAATCAACTGGACACGCAACGAAATTTTGTTTTTCACAGGACATGGGCCTTTCCCTTCGTTTCTCCAAAGATTCAACCTTGCCGAAACCTCATTCTGTTCTTGTGGGGGAATCGGCACACCAATCCATTATGCTACGGTTTGCCTCCTCACAACCTCCTACCATATGGCACCACCCAGCCAACATCATCAGACAGTATGGTTCCGCAGCGTAGCCATCAATTCAGCGTCAAGAAGGAAGATACATAATTTGCTCCAATTTCTCCAAAGAGAAACCAGTCTTTTCCGTCCAGATCCCAATTAATAGTTTTTTTTCTCGTTCCTTCAATAGTCTTCTCTGTTGAGTCCAATACTTTCGTCCCATTCCCACAATCATGGCCAACATTTTCATAATTAGCAACTTCTATATCCGAACATCCTCTTCCTCCTGCGATGAGGGAAATTAATTCCACCCAAACTTCAACTTTTCTTCCTGCGTCTTTATCACTCCATCATTTCCTTTGGAGATGGAAGGTCTCGTTTCACCAGATCAACATTCAACTTCGCCTGCTCTTCAGCCCATCATCCCCTAATGAACTCTGAACAGCTGTAGTCGTTCTTTCAGGACTTTCTTCCAAGATCCACCATGTTTCTACTTCAAATAGAGTTCCATCAGCTAACTCTTCTTCAAAATCGAACTTTTTAAAACAATGTGCGGCCCATCTCTCTGTTCTTGTGTACATTTTTATGTTATTTTTATTACTGTATTAATTTGTTTTTCATCTTTTTCCTTTCATTTTCTGTTTTTTTAATGTATTTTTTACTCTTCGTATAGTTTTTCCATTGCATTTAGTTTTTATTATTTTCCAGCTATTTCATGTATAACTGTGTAACTTTGTGTTTTCAAGGTTTTATTTTTCTGTGTTTCCAAAATATTTTTATAATGTATAGCAAAATAACAATCCTTTCTAATGCTCCTGTAAATATTTGTAAACTTGTTGCGTTTTTAATTAGGCAGCGGCATTGAGAATTGTCAAGTTTTAAGAGAGGTCACCCCCTCGGGTGTTGTGATTTTTCTTCCACTTCATGTCCGCGTCACTGCTTAAATAATCATATGGTTATAGTTGCAGGGGCATGGAGTGGTGTTATGTTATGTTATGATGGAATGGGTACAAGTTGAAATGAACGTCGTTGTGAAATCCTGTCTGTTTCCTTTAACCTCTGGATTATGGGAAGGTAAAATTTCAAGATAATCTTTCGAAAACTGAGATTTTGGGAAGAAACACAAAATTGCTTCAAGATTGAAATTACGAGGAACACAATTATGCGTCTTTCGGGAGGGAAGCGGGTGATGTATTCCGACTCCACGTATTTCCGTAATGAGTTGCTGTTGTTGTTGGGAAGAGGAAGAGTCGGTCGGTATGTGTGATGGAATGGGTACAAGTTGAAATGAAGATCGTTGAGAAATTTTGGCTCGTTCTTTTATCCTCTGGATTCTGGGAGGGTTAAATTTCAAAATAATCTTTTTGAAGATATATTTTCGGAAGGAACAGGAAATTATTTCATAATTGAAAATTAGACTATCGAAACTGCAATGAACGAAAATTTAAACGGGGGCTTTGAAAAAAGAAACAAGAAATTGCTTGATCACCTCCTATTTCAAATTACTGGAAGATAAAGAAATCCCTCCTTATCTCTCTTGAGGTCTGTTTTCTACAATAAATAACAAGAAATATAACTTTCATACATGGATACTTAATAACTGAAGGATAAGGAGTTAATCTACCTAAAAGGTAACTTAAAAAACATAATTGAGGATTCAGCCTTTGGAATATAAGACCCTTTGTGCTTTTGGACTATCCATGGGTTTCACCTGTCCTTGTCTTCTTTTATTGGTAATAACTTTATCCATCTCTCATGGAGTAACATAGTTGTACAGAAAAGTAAAACTTCTTCTAGCTAGTGTTGTGTGGAAGACTGCTGATTCCATGCTCTTCATCTGATCATAATTAAAAATTCGTAATTCCATCCAAAAGAGGATGAGAAAAATCTTAAAACCGTGACGATAATCTTACTAAACTATCCTAAACCAACAGTATACTTATCTAGACGTGAATAAACATGTTAAAACCAAGAGCAAATTGAAATCCTAATTGTTTAGTTGTGTGGCATGTGGGACTTTTCACTGTTGAAAGGAAACCAATTTGTGTGAGTTCAGCGTCTATTCTGCATGCAACTCTAGAAGATCAATTTACACCAGTATAGAGTTGTGCTTTGGATACAACTTACCATTTACTGTAGAGATTCAAACCAAGTTTTTTAAGATGTGATTCAAACTTTGAGTTCATTTAAGAGAAAAAATTGAAGAAAAAGAATTACCTTAATTGGTGAATGCAAGCAGAAGCATTTAAGTAGCAATCGTCATGGACTTCTTAATGCATCATCCAAGCACCTTAAAATTTTTTAAAAATGTATTTTTAATTATATCAATTTAGTAGTCGTGCAATTTTTCTTGAATTTTGACTTTTTTTTAAAACTATTTTTATGCATTGCTTACATAAATATTTTTTATCGCTTCAATGATATTTTAACGGTTATTTCATAGTTTTCACAAATATTTAATTGCGTGTTTTTCTTCTAATGTTGAAAGCTAAGAAATGAATATTCTGTATTTTTTTCCACATTCTTTGGCATTTGTCGTCATGAATTTTTACATTCTTATTTTATTTAATGAACTGTTTTATTATCAAAACCATCTCAGATATTAAGCAGTCCATCCGATATGCTGAAAAATTATACTCCCCATTCTTTAATCTAATTATATCCACGGAAAGAAACTTAAGGGGACTTGGCACCCTAGGAATTCCGAAAAATCCATGAAAATATCGATTTTCAAATTTTGAGTGGAAAATGATCCTTGAACCTTTGACTTAATAATCTGAAAGTTTCAAAGCAATCAGACAAATATTTTGTGAGATATGAAGTTATTTTGTCTAACATTTCATCACGTGCCACGCCCACTTCAAATGTTTAAATCATGCATATTTCACGTGTAAGTTGCAAAGCCACTTAATTTTTTCCATAAAAGCAAAGCAAGTTAGTTGTTTCAAACAGTAGCCGTTTAATCTTTGTTTGTTTACGGTTTTACTGCTTTCGCTTCTTTATTATTTATGAAGCTTATCGTCATCATCATCATCATCACTGCTTTCGCTTCTCATTTTGTTTGAATTTCTCACTGCCAATAAAATTTCAATAAAATGGTTTCAAATTTTTTCTCTGTTATAATGGATATTTGATAAATAGTACTGCAGATCATTTATTAAAAATTTTGACTAAAAATTTTGAAAAAAAGTCAAATTTTTCGCATTTTTAAATTTTTTTTTCTAATTATCCCTATAAATGAAGATACTAATTAATAATTATAGTAATAATAAATATTAATAAAATTGATAACTTGGGACTCGCAAATGTCAGGTTATTGCTCTGAAAAAAAACTAGCTTGATCTAAATTGTTTTTATTACAATTTTATTGTTTTTAAAACTTTAAAGCTGTTTTTCTCAGTTCGCTTTTTTTCCAAAATTGTGTCTGCTACAAAATGAAAAAAGTCGATCTCTTTTTATTCTAATTACTTGAAATTTTTTCTGTTCACTCACAAATGCATACTTAATAGAATTAGGGATGGATTTGTAAAAATTTTGATTAGAAAATTTTTTAAAAATGTACAAAGTGAAAAATTCTGATATTTTCCAAAAATTTTCACAAAATTTTGAACAAAAATTTTTTTCTCTGAAACTAATGTAGATATCAAAAATCCGATCCCTGTTTCTGTTAAGTACATTGAGAGGTTCCTTTAAAAAAAATTTGGAGAAAAAATATTGAAAATTGTATGAGAAGAAGCATTTCAAAAAAGGGTTAATTTTTTTAAAAAAATTTAAAATTTTAAAATTTGTAATTTTTCAAAATGAAAAATATTTTAGAAATTTCAGTTTCTGCACAGTTTACATCTATCTAATAGAAAATTGAATAAGTTTGATCAAAATTGTAGAAAAAAAATTTGGGGGTGCCAAGTCCCCTTAACATTGGTAAAAGCGCGCGTTTATTAAACAGTGAAATATAAAAATCTAAGGAGTTAAAATCACGTTATCACAAAACCAATGATGGAACTATTCAAAGAAATCAATTTAACTTTACGAGTATGTGTGATTAAACAGAGAAATATAAAACTATGTAACTTTTAACTCATTCACGTGCTTTTACATTTTAAAAGATATTGGAATAAACAAAGCATTCTTACAAATTGTGTTTAAATTGATTTTTAACATTGATTAAAAATGAGAGAAAAAGACATTCAGAAACAGAACAGATGTCACTGAAAAGCTGTTTTTTTAAATTTTAAGAGGGTGTAAAAATAGTTTATGAGCGATGATATGTTCCAAAGTTACGGCAGGAAAACGTTAAATCTTTTAAAAACCCCTTTTATCCCTTTTAGGTGGAGTCAGAAATTTTTTAATTGCGTAGTTGATCCTTCTAGGTGCTAAGGAACATGTGTAGCAAATTTCGTTCCAATCCGTCAAGAGGTGTGTAATTGTATAAGGTTCAAACACAGAAACAAACAGACATTGAATTTTATATATTAAGATAAAAAGGCTAGATTTGAAAGTTTTAAATCAACAAGAAAGAATCCAAAGGATATTTACGTTTGTTGGGATGACAATATTCGTAGGGGGAAAAACAGAAGTGGGCATATGAAAAAATATGGATCTCGATCAACGCCGTGTTATCAGCTAGTACATAATCAAGCAAAAATATGTTAAATGCTGCTTTAAAGCATTTCTCTCTCTATTTTTTACTTAAACTCTTTTAAATATCTTAATTCATTTTTCTTTTGTTCGTGGTCTTTTTGTTAGAATTAGTACTGCTGCTAAAACCGAGAACATTTATATTGGTTACACGCCATTTCAATATCGATTCGGAAATCCAACTGCATAAAGAAGCAGAAAAACCGCTTATTTTTTGTTCTTCATCTTCTCCGAAATTCGCAAGATACTTATTTCCTCCCATAGTCTTTCCAACATAGCACATAAAATCATCTTATAAATAACATTCCCACGTGTTTTGTAACATATTTTCAGGTCTATCCATATTTATGGGGATCTTAGATACAACAAGTTTATCATTTAAATTTAAAACACGAATGTGTGCGAAGAGCTTCAAGACAAAAAAATCACGTAAACTAAGAATCAGTATCAGTATTTCCTCCAACTTAAGGGTGAGGAAATACTGAATAGAATAAAAGTATAATTTTCAGGATTCGTGAATTCATTTTGGATGTTCGAAATTCCAAATTTTATGGTTTCATTTTACCATACTTTTCTCATTAGTGTCGTAGTTGTTGGAGAAGAATAATAGGATTTTTGTACTATATAAAACAAATGCTTCTCAATGCGAATATCTGAAACTGAATACTCTGTAAAGAAAATTTAGCATTTTTGCTCTAGAAAAGTTCATACATCTTTATATAAAAATAAAATGGAATTCAGCGAAATATTTCGATGGTTCATCTTTTAGCATTTTAAGCCTTCGAGCAGGTGAACATTTAACGTGCAACTCATAAAAATTTATAGTTTCACAATAAATGTTAATGCGATTTTGTACCAAACATGCCAAATACAAGAAATGTATTGAAGAAAATCCCATAAATTTAAGGTACTTAAGGTAGTTATATTATTTCGATTTTAAGATTTCGTATTTTTGTATATATTCATTTTCGGTTTTCACAAATAGTCTCCAAATCCAATTGAGTACTATTAAACAGGGTGATTCAGAAGCCCTTCATATTTTTTAAAAAACATTAATTCGCAAATAAATGAAGATAGGAAGATGTCGTTTGTAGAGTGAGGATGGGAATGAAACCGGAATTATTTTAACCCGAGATCAGAATTTTTGGTTGTATAGTTTACTATTCAAAGCATCAGTTGCCTCTGTAGTTGGTGGAGTGTTGCGTTATATCGAATTACATAATAGTACAATAGATCGTTAATAGTATAATAGTACATTTTATACAACTATGTACACCACAAACATTGCATTTTTTGACATCGAATTTTTCTCGAAACATTTCTTTTTTTTCGTTGCTAGGCAACATTCGCCAAAAGACAAATATGACATCTCCATTCCATTTTTATTACCCTTAGAAATGCATTGGTGCCAAACGATTGTTTAATTAATTTCTTTTATTGCCAACGATTTTTTATTTAATTGTTTTTTTAAACACTTTAATAAGAATCTTGGGATTAATATATATTTTTATATTTTTGTTAGTCGCAAATATCATAGTTGATTTGTCATTTTCTTTAAATCGGACTTCTAATTTTGGACAAAAAAAATGGCCATTCGGACTACTAAAATTAGATTCAGGGAGTAACAAACAATAAGAAGTTACGCATAAAATTTCAATACAATATTTTAAATCATTATTATTTGAAATATCATTGAACGAACAGAAACATCAGATAGATACGATTTATTTCATCTACTTTCTAAAGGTGATCCACAAAGCAGAAAAAAGGCTTTCCGCAATATCTTTTCTTGTTTATAATAAAGAAATGGTCAGAGCCAGCAGATGAATATGTTTTTGCAATTCGTATTTTCAGTAATAAAAGCAAGAGAAGTGAACATATAAAATGGAAAAACCGCGTGTTCCATTCGAAATTCGCCAACTGAAGTTATTCAATTCCTTTGACAAATATTGTCTCTCTAGCATCAGGAATCACTTATTGTCAAGTAACGTAATAACCAAAAGCTCGCGAAAGCTCAGTTCAGCGGGAAACAACTGTAATGACATTATTATAACTTCCTCGTATAAAATAAATGTCATCTTCAGTCTATTGCGTTTAACACCATATCGTAAAAAAAATATCGAAAAACACTTTCAATTTTACGTGATTAAACGTTATGTCCTAAAGTAAAAAGAAAATATTAAACTTAGGAGTTGTTTTATTATCTTAGCAATATTTACAATTGATGTAGATTTTTGCATTGCATTCTACTAGCAAAGAAAAGTCGACATCAACACTTAAATAGGTCAACGACTGCCATGATTTGAAATGTGAAATATCCTGAATTAAAAGTTTTCCAATATCGAAAAAAATATTGCCTCCAGAAATAATGGAATAAAATATATATGTTATCTGTTTGTATCATTGCCCGAATAAATGTTTAAAATTTTTTTGACTTATACTTTCACTTGTGGTGTCATTCTAAGGTAGTGAAATAAATATTAAATTAATCGAGAAAAAGAAGCAAGCAATAAGTTGCAGGAAATAACCACGGTATATTTCCTACAACATTTAAATACTAAAAAGGCAGCCGAAAACTTTTTCGGAACAAAATGTAATTAGTTACAGCTATTCGCCTCTTTCGCTTCAAAGCAGCAAATCGACCAAACACAGTCCACAAAGCTAGTGCCTTAATAGTGGCATTAAAAATGAAAAGCAGAATACAACTTCGAACAATTTTTCAAAAAGTTTAACCGCCACGAACTATCATCATTGCTACGACAGATAATTATGATACACCCTAAACATTATCCTTATCATCATCCAGGCTGCATCTGAACTAAATTTGGCGACAATTTTAATCGCCTCGACGCAATTTATCTGACGCCTAGTGCAAGGGAAATGAATTATTTCTCTGTTTATCAACTGGGTTGGCACCGAAACGCTTTCCAAGATACTTTGCATTTCCTACTCCATGGGGAGATATGAAATAGTTTTGAATTTCAAAAGGTTACGGCCAATCTCTTTTGCAGATAATGGTTTCTGTGCGCTTCAACTGACGATAAACATCGAATTTTCCGAGAGAGATGAATATCGTAATCGTAATCGGTTGGCACGTAAAATGTGATAACGAATGAGAATTGGGAATCAGTCTTTTGGAAAGAGAACTCGACACAATGTCAAGGTATTGAGACGGGCAAGTGTGTGCGATTTTAAAATGGAGATAGTCTCCTTAATTACATTTTAATTACACTGACCTACTTGCTGGAAATGACAGATGATTTTCGACAGAAACATTTGTAAAACTCGCGGACAAACTGTGTGTGATATGTATCGAAGTGCCAGCTGGAATGAATATGGACAATGAATAAATTTAAGAGAATTATTACTCAGTAGGGATTCTAGAAAGTTATGATTCTTTATCATTAAAATGAAATTCTTGAATTTATTAAAAACCATGGAAAACTGAAGTCAGTGACAACGCAAATTATCAGCACTGGAAAGTTACGTGGCGAATCATTATCTCGTACTTAGATAAATAGTCTTGAATAAGTTCTTAATGTATTTAAATCTAATTGATACATTTGAACATAACTTTGATTGAACACCAGTAATATGTATTATAGAATAAATATTTGTTTTTAAAATGAAAACTATTTTATGCAGATTTTAATGCAGTTGTGTGACACGTAGAAATATTATTTGGTCATTCGCAAGTGCTGTATCTTATAGCTTTCATGGTATTATCAACTTGACATTTTTTTGCTTGTTTGAAGTCAGTTGAATTTTATTTTATTATATAGGATTTCTTTAGTTTAACTGGAATTTTTTACATCTTGACAAAATTTTATAATTTAGTCTGGCGAAGTATAATCAGTTTAATAGCTCTTGCCCAAAAAAAACCTACCAACCAACCAGTTTAATTTATAGAAAAAAAATTCTAATCATCCTATAAATAAAACTCTATCAACGATAAAAATGCTTTTGATTCTTGATTGAGATAAATAATAATATTCGCTTATTTTTCGATTTATAATTCAAATTTAATAATGCCTCTGATGGTGAAATAATTTATTTTCATGGCGAAAAAATTTTTTTTCGAACTTTAGTAAGTAAGGTTATGCCATGAAAATTTAATAAGGGTATCAAGTAAGTCTGTATTCAAGAGAGTCTGTGGTTTTGACCCATTTCTATAATAAAATTTGAATATAAGTTTGGATAGTGTTCGTAATTATATTTTGTGATTTCAACTAATTTGAACAATTAAATATGACGGTTATAATAAAATGTAGTTTCAAATATAAATATTGAAACTTTAGTTATTTGAAATTTACGATCTATAGAGATAAATTAAGTAAGGCAAACAATCGATATGAACTAAACTATAAACAATGAATGTAACACTTTTAGAGTATATTTATCTAATATTTAAAAATGCTTCATTTCAGTCCAAATTAAAAATTTAAAGAAGTAAATTTTGTGAACTCCAAATGGGAAGCAATCTTTCATATTATCAGTATCAATCATAACAGTTAGGTGAAGTAGTCATTCGTCTTTCGATCCCAAAGGAATTATGCATGCATTTTGCGTTATTTTGTAACAATATTCATTAGATGTTCTAGAACAAAATATTTAGAAATGTATGATATTTTCCCCAGAAATAAAATTGACTTATAGCTATGAAATGCGTATGTGTGAAATGGAGATATGGATTGACAGTAAACGGCTTGATGAATTTTATCCATAGACTTCACGTGATGGAAGAAATAGACGAGTAATAATGTTAATTATAAAAAATTTTGAGTGATACTGAAGAGGCCTTGGAACACGAAACATGATCTTGCATATATTAGCATTTGCATATGCATAATCTAGATTTTTTTATTTAATGAAAAGAAATGTCTTGTAGAAGTATGAAATCTCCAACAATCACAGGTTATTTTATAACAATATTCGTTGAATGAAGTTGTGGAACAAAATATTCAGAAATTTATGATATTTTCCCTGAAATAAAATTGCCACACTTATCAGTATGAAATGTGTATGCTCGAAATGGTGATGTGGAATGACAGTAAACGGCTTCATGAATTTCATCCATAGAATGTACTTGATGGAATTTTTTATAATTATGATAATTATAAAAATATTTGAGTGATACTGAAGAGGCATTGCAACACGAAACCTAAACATGATTATATTAGCATTTGCATATATATGAGCTAGAATTTTTTATTTAATGATCAGCAATGTCTTCTTGAATTATGAAGTCTTCAACAGCCACAAATTCAGAGTAGATCCTTCCGAAAGATAAGGGTATTTAGAATTCAGACTGTAAATGCATTTCATATTTTGCAGTGGCGAATCCAAGATTTTCGTCTGGGGTGGGTTGAGAGCAAAAAAATTTGGTATCGTCGTGATCTCATGGCTTATGTAAGTCAAAACGCCTTAACTTTACTCACCTGACAATAAGAATAACAAAGGACACCACAATACTTTCGATAATTTAAATAAAACACTATGAAATGACTATCCAAAAAATGTTTTCGAACGCGTTAAAGCTACAAGTGCGAGCGGAATGCATAATTAAGGATCCTACATAGTAGGGAATGATATCGCTTCTCATTGGCTCTCAGCGTCACGTGACTTGGACTACTTCTAAAGATGTCATAGCATCGCGCTTAGACGGGATTTCAATAATTATTTTGTCTTCTGCTATTACATCATGAAGAAATCAAAACTACCTTCTAATTATGATTATTTGGATGTTTCTCAAGAAAATGATGAATACATTTTTAGAATAAAACAAATAAAAGACGAACTTTCAGCATTGGTACGTACTGTTTAGTTTCACGACGTCATTTAGAAGCAAGCCAAGTCACGTGACGCCTAGGGCCAATGAGAAGCGACCTCATTCTCTACTATGTAGGATCCGTAAATATGCGAGTGGAATGACTACAAAAGTGGGAAACTTTTCGAGCCTGTCAAGCCAGAAAGCAATGTGGCCAAGTTTTATTTTAAAATAAAGAGATTAAGAACAAACAGGTGTAGTGATTTGAATAAAATCAAGAATATTAGTTTACCTCTGGTGGTCTGAAGCATCCATACCACCCTTCCCTTCCCCACGTATTCGTCACTAATATTGAGCCCCAAAACTATCCGTATTCTGTTGAGAGAGTAAAATGGTTTCATCCAAACGGTTGAACAAAAACAAATATAGCAAAATCTGTACGACTCTAAAAAAACAACTGAACGCTAACAATTTTTGTTATTTCTTTATCATACAAGTAATTTAAATTAGGAAACCGTCCTCATAACCTACACATCGATTTTGTATTCATCTGACTCAGCTTATTTCATTAAATATTATTCAACTGAAGAATGGTTTTGTATTTGTCAGATTCAATTTTTTTGATTCAAAAAGATTCATTTCTAGATTGCTCTCATACTACATTTCTCATATCGCCAAATGACTGAACATCGAAATTAAAATACCTGTCATGTGCAATTCCTCTTCATAAAGACATGTTTTAGATAAATTTGGCAATATCTCTCATCTTATTAAATAACATATTTCTCATAACACATGATATTCCAGAGTAAATTAGCATCATCCTTCCCGGTCATCAGAGATATTGACCTCTGCGTAAGTTTTCAAGATTAATTTTCACCACATTAATATGTTATGCGATGGAAATTGATTTCGTTCGAATATTAAATGAACTTGTCAGACTGTTCCAGCGAATAACCTCTTTATTGGTCAAAATTTCATTTAAACAATTTTGTGGATAATTGTAGTGAAGTATAATTTATTTATTTTGCTCAAAACTTATTATTTGTTTGGCAACAGGATTGCTGTCTTAAAGCAGCTGATTAAAAATTATCGTGTGCGCGTAGATGTTTAAAAAATATTTAAAGCAAATTTATATAATTAAAGGAATTTGTTAAATTTTCTTCTCTATAAAATCTATTCGGATTTTAATTCTAAAACCGTTTACTTCATGTTTTCAATATATTTAAATTATATTTTAAATCACTCATTTAAGTTCAGTTACTGGAAAAATACTTATTTTGCACGAGGCAATATTAATTTAATACTAAAAGTAATATCATTTAACTCATTGGATGAAAATACGTGTTACTTTACTATAAAACTTTGTGAAACGGCTTAAGATTTTACAGATTTTGCAAACAGAGAACAATTAGACAAAATTTTCTGTCAGTTTAAAAATATATACATTAAATATCAAATGAAAATAATTACATATTTATCTTACTAATGCAATTTTAAAGTCCAACATTTTCCCGATGCAATTATCTAAAACAATATAGGTATATAATTATTTTTAAACGGCAAATTTTTAGTTACATAAAATAAGTGAATTCTTTTAACCTGTTCAATGTTTTTAATTGGATTTAATTAAAAATGATTCAGCAATTGATTGATAGTTGCAATCACAACAGCATAGAATCATTCATAGATTGTATTACTGAAAGAGCTGATACTCAAAGTAATTTTTAATTAAAATCAGTATTAAAACAATAATTTTACACTCTATTTAAAAATCTAATGCTTTTAGAAAATATAAATATAATTGTATAAAATTCATGATTCTGCTTAAAATTCTGCTATTGAAAAATTATATTGTCCTACTAGGTAAAGTGGTTCAACCCTTTGTATTCTTATGTCAAATCAGACTCGACATTCTGCATGATCCATATCTTACATATTCTTGTTGGATAGCGCTTATTATAAAAACCATATAATAGCAAAAAGACACAGATTAATGTTTTAGGAATTGAAACAAATTAATAACACTATTTTTCAGCTTTCTAAAGAGCTAAATCAATTCTTACACTCACACGTGTATAATTATGCATCTTATTATCTTTCGGACTGGAAAAGGTTAATAGTATTTATAGGGTTAATAGTGCATTTTAACTTCATTTTCAAAATAATTCAGTAGTGAATAACACAATAAATACAGAAGTAAAGTAACTACAGTACAAGAGAAGAAAAAGCTGTTAAAATTTCACTGAATATAAATTTTTCATTACAAACTCTTTGCTTATACGTTAATTTTTAATCATTTTACAGAGACGTATACTGATTTTTCATTCACAGGAATTTGAATTGAAGTATAAATATAAAAGTCACTCTACTAGTGATCTGAAATTTTCTTTCAAATGTTAGTTCAATACTATATAGCAGTCGTTTCTTGCATGATTTAAGATAGGAGTGGCATTTTGTATATGCTGAAATCATAATGAGAGTGGTCCGAACTACAATATAAATTATTGTCATTAGTCGAGATCTTAATACATCTCTTTTATGTGAAGATGTTATAATGAACGAAAATTCTTTCGCAAGAGTAACTGTCCTAATAATAATACTTAATGAAAAAGACATGACATCATCATAGACTAAATATCTCTTCATTCGTTTCCAAATTCTAGCTCCCACAGAACTCACTGCAGATAATGGCTATTGAAGAATTTTCCGTTGGGGTAGATTGTTTGACACGAGTAAACAGACTCCTACAATATCAGCTGAAATGTTGATGGTAATTTGTTGTTAAGAGGCGTGGATACGCGTTGCATGCTTGATATCTTCCGCCCAGACATCCTCATCACTGAACTCAAGAGACTATTTGCTGACTCTATTTTGGACCTGAAGAGCTTTGTTTGAACCCTTTAACGGGTTTTTGCCCGTGCAGCGTAACATATTTTCTCCTCTCCTTTTCTGGTTTGCCCGCATTTTTAATTCTCTTAACAATACTATCATTATTCTTCAACAGATGGCGTAGCTTGTCTATGTCGCTGAAATGCTTTTCATCCGGGTGTTTTGTTGAAGTGTTTTTTTTCACTCCGAAGAACAGAAGCGGGAATTTTGTAAGAAGAAAAAAATATGTCTATTTTGTCAACGCTTCTGTTAAAAAAATATGACAAGTAAAAGGGTTAAACCACTCTGCAAACTCGATGAGCCTATGTTCCCTTCTGAATTTTTAGAATTTCTTTTGAAAATGTAGGGTAATAGATGCTGCGCGTGTGTCGGAATGTATAGCAATGACTATGACCATTTTGTAGGGTTATAGTTCTTACATGTGTAACTTAAACTGAAATAAAATGAAATGAACTCTGATGTTGTTGACTTAATTTTCCTTGTCATTGCTCTATCATATATTTGCTTTCAAGGACTTCTAATACCCTTGGATGGAACTTGTGACCCTACTTTCCTATGCGATTTATTGTAGCATTGTTTTCGTACATACATAGTTATCCCTGTCCTGGCCGAAATCAAGCGTACCAAACGACAGGTAGAGAGAAGCAACCATAGGCAAGAAATGCAACTTTCTAGCTAGAAACGGACGAATAAAAACAAAAATAGGAAATTCAATATTCAAAGTGAAGAAACAAGGTTAATATAAGTCCGTCAAGTTGTGACTGAAATAATCAACACAACGGCTATAAAACACGAACATCTTTCTCCTTATTAACAAAAAGGAAGTCATCGTCTTTACTAATTATAAACAAATAAATGATTTCGCAATAATGATTTGGAAACAGAATTTGATGCGCGATAACCCGTCTACTTATATCAACATTAAACTTCATCTCAGCAGTTCAGTCCTTTTAAGCCTCGACTGAAGCGCCACAATTAAATAATTCTTTGACCATATCACAAAAGACCCGCCTAAGAAATTCAATTTTTAGCGCATATAATTAGTTATTTGACATGCCCTTCCAGACATGCAAATTTCGAGTCACTGGCAGTTCCGAAGAATGCCAGGAAAATCGATATTTAAGTACAACAATCCGATGCAAGGTACACTGCTTCATAAGATAAACGGTAAAACAATCTATACAAAATTTCTTATCAGAATTTAAAACTTTCCTATACACAATTTCAAACGTTCTTAAACACAATTTCTTCATTAATAACTGAATAACATTAAATAAAATAATAATAATAATGAAAATAAGAAAATGAGGGAGAAAAAGAATATAGGAAGCCACAAATTAATATAGTACAATGCAGCAAATTAAAAAATAAACAAACAACACAGCCGCAGCTAGCTTACAGGGACGAATATTTACAACATATAGTTAAAACAGAAAAAAACATATAACAGAATAAAAAAGAAGTATATGTATAACTTATTATAGAACAATGAAATGTTCCATAATAATGTCTTACAATTTCAAAACAAATTGAAGTTTATTAAATTTATTCATGTTTGTTTCCAGACAACAAAAATAGAATCAACAGTTATGAATATAAGATACGATATATCTACGTGCAATTCAATGGCCGTCTAATAAGGTATGACTTTACTGTTATTACGCAGAAATAACCATAAATGGGTGATGTTATGAAATATCGCTATAAACAAAAGTCAGATTACACCTAATGCAAACAGAGTAGAAAATTAAATGTTAAAAAATGAATAATAATATTTCATGTTGTTGTGGAACAATTGTTCAACTTGCATACAAAGTGCTTTATTAATTTAGAACAAATAAATGTGTTTGTGTAGGAAATTCTTGTAAACATGAAAATAAATAATTCTATGATTAAAAAGGCAAAATACCTTGAAATAACTCAGTTAAGTTTCTAGGAAAATATTCACAGTATATTATAAGTACACATACAACAAAACAGCACATCGATTGCAATTCACAGAATATTTCTTCTCTGAGTTAATAGAATTGTGAGATATGTAATATTCTTCATTTTTTGCAATCACAAATAAAATTTTAATGTTTTGGATTCCTGAAAATTATAATTGGAACAATATTGGGAACAAAGGCTGGTAAATTAAGCCTTGTTATCAGTAATTAAAATGAAAACATTCTGCTTCACATATATCTATAAATATTAATATTTTTTATGTTTCGAACTTAAACTCTGACACTAATGAAAGAAATTACTTCTGTGGAAGTACTCTCTAATTTCAAAATAAATTTGTATCTTTTATTTCTGTTTTTCTTCTCATAGAGTATCACTTACATATAACATTCAGTTTTGCTTCACTTTCTTCTGTTCATTTTGAATGTGAGTTAAACAAAAATATTTTTTATTTAATGTAAAATTATATCTAATTATTAAATTTTCCTACAAATAAAGTCACGTCGAAAAACTCAGAAATAGTAGAAAATTAAAAATTAGAAATATAGAATTTTTATATTAGCTAATGAAATGTGTTTCAACTCTTGTTAGTAAACTCTTTTAACTCCTTTGTCTTTATATTTCCATTGTCTCAGCTTCTGATCCTTCTCGGTTTCAATAAAAAAATTGAAACTGTACTCGTTCTTGTGATATTGATTGTAACTGACTGTTACTGGTGGCAGAAACAGCGTCCTCTGGAGCTGTGAACTGACAGTAGAATCCAAGAGACTGGCCGAGATGATTTGATAATGATCAATTTTCCTTTTTATGTTTTTATTATAGGGGAACTGTGGGTAAAAGTACACAGGCGGCTAAGAATAGACAGGGCAATTTTGCCTTGTTGGCAATACTGCAGAGAATCGCCACTGTGACTTTTCAGTGATGTTGTTACTGTGTTAAAGTACGACTTATTATCATTGGTTTGCTTCATTTCGTTTCTCACTTACAAGGCAAAATTCACATTTCTTACTTTTATATCTATTTTTCTATCATAGAACGTAAGTGTTTGTCATTATTTAAATTGAACCATATGTTTAAAGGTATATTTCAAATTAAACCACGCATCATGAACTACAAGTTGGTGCAAATTGAGTTTATCTCTTTATGGCGTTTTGGCACCTAGCGGCTGTTTAGTGAAGGGTTAACAAGGAGACCAAGTGTTCACAGTATTTTTTCACTGTGTACTCTAAGAGTCCCTAAGGGGCCGCGGTGATCTAGAGGCAAACCCTCGGCCTTGAGCTCGGAGGGCTCCGGCTCGAAACCCGATTCCACTCAAGAACCACCTTGTACGGGACCTGTTGCACGCTAAATCGTAAGTAGTTGTCAAACGTCCTCCCGCTGGTGTGGCGTGGAAGCTTGGAGAGGGGATGCAAGCTCAGGTGTCGTCCTCGTCATCTGACCATGCTTCAAAATTACGAGGTCCGTCCCAAAATAACCCTCTTGTTGCTTCAAAACGGAGCGTAAATATAAGTAAACCAAACTAAGACTCCATAAGATAGCGTTAAATTTATTGCTTAGCAACGGATTCGGAAACCTTCTTCGTAATTGCGCATGCGCCGGGCGGAGTTATTTTCATCAAAATAGTGGGGGGGGAGTGAAGAATGGAAGGGTGATGTTTACATTTTACTGGGCGTGATCTAACAAAGAACTCCGGAAATGAGCTCATATTGCTCATTTCCTGACACCCCTTTCCGGTGTACAATCGTCCAAAAGTGGTAGTCTCGAAATCAGTTTCTGAACAGTAACTTCATTTTTTTCTAGTAAAGGTAATAAACAATTGTATATAAATGAATAGATCTGTTATAATATTTTATTTGAATACAAGCGTAAAGTTTTACTGCGAAAAACTTTCATCTTGACATGATTCTGTTTTTCAAGTTTTTAGTTGTACAAAATAATATCCTCAGCCTGTTTCATTGTTTCTCTCAAGCTT
This sequence comes from Araneus ventricosus, assembly GCA_013235015.1. Classification (NCBI taxonomy): domain Eukaryota; kingdom Metazoa; phylum Arthropoda; class Arachnida; order Araneae; family Araneidae; genus Araneus; species Araneus ventricosus. The sequence continues at coordinate 477,920 of BGPR01000200.1, forward strand.
GTAGTATGCCGTGAGGTTCTATAATTTGTTTTAGATACTCATTTATTAGTAAATATCACCTTGAAAAAGGAAAACAGACAGAAAACTCTCATGGGGAAATAACTGAAGAGGTTAGTCATAACTAGGAGGACACTTACTCTAATTTCCCCTATATGTAAACTTCTCTGTACATAACTTAAACATAAACAAATAATTGCTACACTAGTTTGATTATTTACTGAACCGTAATCGACCTCCTCACGCACAAAATCACTTTTTTTATCAATGGAATTTTTCGATTAATTATTTCGATTGCGTCTCCTTTGTCTCAATGAAGTACTAATTTCATCAATACCTTCCATTTGGAGAAGCAGATGATATTCTTTCATTTTACAACGAAATTTATAATTTATTCACCCGCGTAGAAATGATAGAAATGCGTACCTAAAATATCATGTTTTTCTTCCTTTGACAGTTTATATTTCCTTCAGATTCAAATCCTGCAGTATGAAAAACAAATACTGGAGAATGAGTCTCTATGAACTCATTTTCTTCCTCATGGAGTTAAAGGCAGAATCGAATTCAATTTTGGAAGCTTTCAAAGACCGGGTAAATGTTTTCGAAATTCAGAACTGCACCTGGAAAGCGTCCGTAGCCTGAAAAATGTGTGTTTATGCAAGCTAGTAGCTTTCGCATTCCTTTCTTACAATGGATACATTGTTGAACAAAAGTTTTCATTGTTTAAAGCAGATTATTTAACGCGGAATTTGTTTAATTTGAGTAAAAGACAACAAGATGTTTCTAATTTTAGATTTTGTAGTGTTTTAAAATTTCAATTGTAGTCACATTCGCTTTGTTGGGTTTGGAATTAAAATCAAATCATGATGTTGAAATCATTCGATTTTAAAGACAATCTAGGTAAGTAATGTTTGTCTTTTATTTAACTCCTATCTAGTTCAACAGCCATGAATTACGTATTAGCAGCACATTAACTGTATGAACATAATAATTTTTTTTAGATAAATTTTGTTATAATTAGTTAGGCAATTACGTGCGAAATTATTTATTCATTCACGTATAAATGGGATAAAATATTTCTTCTTAAAAAGTTTGCTGTATTTCTTACATTTGGAGTTTGTATTTAAGATTAAAATTAATCCATTGGTTAATTCTTTACTGTCTAACTCGTACACGAATTACAGAATCTTTAAAACTTTAATCTGTAAATAAATCAAAATAGCAATTAAATAAAAGGACGAAAATCCTTTGGACTAATTTATCTCTACTATCCTTCTGCAAGAATTATTAAATTAATTAGTACGCAATTATAGCAAGGACTGGTGTGTTAAAATGAGATCAAAGAGGAAAATTCCAAAATAGTTGAAACGGACACTTTCTATTAATAATTTCGATTACAAAATACGAATTTTTTGAAAATTCATTCAAGACATCATGAAGAAAAAGCTGTTATTCTAATTATTAGAATAGAATTCGCTTTCTTCAATCTTTCTTCTCCAAATCAGAAATTTAACATCTGCTGTCACACATTTGAATTCTTTCCCTATACATCCTCACTGGATTTCTTAAATTTCAACATTCACGTCACCTGACTATACGTGACTGAAGATTTATACGAATTTAAATAAAACAAGAAACGAAATTTATATCTTATTCAAGAGCGTAGAAATGATAACGAAGTATTTCTATTACCAAAGTCTAATATTTTTATTCCTTTCAGAATTTGTATTTCCTTCGGATTGAAATCCCGTTCTTAGTGAAAAACAAACACGAGATAATGCGTCCCTTTGCTCACATTTTCTACCTTAAACAGCAAGATAATTCAATTTCAGAAATTCTGAAAGCCTTGGTAAATGTTTTCCAAACACTGCTTTCAAGAGAAGCGTCGCCTGAAAAATGTGTTTGTGTATACCAGTTGCTTTTGGATTCTTTACTTGCATTGCATACTTTATTAAGCCAAGGTTTCCATTGTTTCAGGAAGATATTGCTTAGGCTGATATCTATTTGATTCCAGGATAAAGACAACAAGACATTTTTCATTTTTAGATTTTAAAGCATTGTCTTAAAATTGCAACTGTCTTCACACCAACTTTGTTGAATTTGAAATTAAAATAAAATGTTGATGTTTTATTTGTAGTTAATAATACACAAACAATGCAAAAATTAGAAATTTTCCATAAAGGTCTTTAAAATGAAAGTTTGTCATAGCTAGCATTTAGACAGCCTATGTAAAACATTGCAAACAATGATTTATTGATGCATTTCTGTACAATATTTCAAATTATGTGGTTGCAAAAATTTTAAATGATTGACTGTCATAAAATTGTGCAGGTTGCAATTATTCTAGAAAATTTAAAATATTGTCATTATTATGAAAAATTTCGTTAATTCACTTCTCGTAATTGTCAATGCACTATATTATTTGCTGAAAATGATCGAATAATAATTATGCTTTAAATAATTATATCGTATGTTATGAAACTATGTTCTAACTACTCAAACAATTTCAGAAATTGCTTTCACATGAGCAAAAAAATTTCTGATTGATGCTTATAAAGCTTTCCTTCTGAATGAGTATAATAAATCGTCTTCTCTCTGAACATACAAAAATCAATAAAACTCTTATAAATTACTCTAACTTGTGTGATAAAAGCCTTTTACCGCAGTTTAAAAAGATGAAACATTATGTAACTCTAAAATGCTATTTAACTAAACTTCCCAAGTTTTCACAATGTATCATTTTTAACTATTGATTTTTATATATTCAGCCCTCTTTTTATTTTCTACACGTTAAGAAGTATACAAAGAGAAATTTTTGTGATCGGCAAAAATTCAACCTCGACATTTTGATCAATCTCCACGTTTCAGACATCCCTGAGTCCGAGAAACACAATTTCGGAAATACATCTGTGAACATAATTACTCAAAAAATTTGAGCTAGACGGATGAAATTTAGTATGTGATCTCTATATCATACTAGCTGATATACCCGGCGTTTGCTTGGGATTAAAATACTTTTATGTCTAATATTTTTAAAGTAGAAACTACTTTTGACTTTTGATCAAATTTTTGACTCAATCCATGAAAGCGTTGTCCGTTCGTCGGTGTATATCTTCGCATCCATGTCAATACAGTAACTTCAAAACGTTATGATTTAGATAAATGAAATTTCGTATGTGGTCTTACAAACTTAAATGTAGGTCTGTCACATTGTGCTTTCATTCGGTCGAAAAAAAAGGCATTAACCCTCTCATACCTAGCCAGGAGGTTCCGGGCGGTCTACAGGTTTCGCCTTAACACCTAAGACGTCCGGTTTGAGGCGCTTGCCTTCTTTTGAGGGGTGGTCGGGTCGATAGATGATTTTACTGATAAGAGTGGTAGGTGGTCCAATTATATTGTTGGGGTCTTTTTCACATCCCGCTTCAGTCAGGGCCACCTGGGTTCGACCCTTGCTGAAAAACCGCGAAACTCAATCAAAGTAGGACGCTGACAGCTTTATTACCTTGAATAAAGGGGAGTGTGATGTGGGGTAAAGACCGCACTGAATGGAAGAGTCCACTTCAATGTGGCATCCTCTCCAAAACCCCGGTTTTAAAGGAGCTGGGAGGAAAATGTCCCTTCGGGATTAAAGAGTTAAAAATGCATATTTGGTTTTCTTCTTCAAACTATGATACACAAAACGGGCCATATTGTGTACTGGCGCCTACTTCTGGAAATTCATTTTCTCTTTTATAGTTGAACTGTTGCCTTGTCACTATTTCCGAGGCAATTAAAATCTCAGTAATCGTCGCTGACCAGTTTTGCCGAAGGTCCTTAATTTTTAAGAGGGGTGGGCACCTTTGATAAGGAGTACAGTAAAACTTCGATTAGTCGTCACTCACTTAACCGTCAGTTTCTGTTATTCGTCATCTTCTTTAAAAAGCTAATCCGTCATTTCTGTACATTACTACTCTTATATTGAAGTTTAAATTCATCGTTTTGTAAGATTAAATACAATATGAATGTATCATTCATTTTTAAAGAATTTTATTTTCATTTTCACCCCGAGCCAGAAGTGAAATCATGTTACTGTACATGTGTATTAAGACATTTCTGTTATCCGTCACTGGCCTGATCCGGACGGTGACGGTTAATCCAAGTTTCACTGTATACGAGAAAGTCTAGGGAAGACCGCTCTCACTGGTTTAATTATTTATTTTTTATGTTCTTAGATTGAGGAAGAGTGTACGGTCAGTTAATCGAATGTCTAAGCCAAGCAGAATATAATTTAATAAAAAAACATTTATTTTATATCTTTACATTATAGTATCTTACTGGTGCCCGAAAATTGAAGAAAATCAAAATTTAGCACATATTATAGAAAGGAAAACAACAAACATAAAAAATCTAATCAATTTCAATACAACCGTTTGCGGTTTACTCAAATGTTAATATTTTCACCAGAAAGCGTTTACATTTCTTCAAAATCCGCATTTCGATTGTTGAAACAATTTTTCCTTATATAAATACAGTATTTGAAAGAAGACGCATAAACATTTCGATTTAAAAATTGCAAATAATGGAAAGGAGATGATTTCTTAAATTAATTTTAATGAAAATGATGGCATTTTGAAAGAAAAAAAGATATCGGAACGAAATCCTTTTCTATTATATTAAAGAAAACTATTGGATTCTCCCTATTCTATTTATTTCACAAAATCAAAAAATAAAAATCTGATCATACGCAATCGATTTTCATCCTTTCACCCTTTCACTGGAATTCTTTTATTTTTTAACAGCTACACGATCGCCTAAAAATCCGTGCTTCATGATTTATGAAAATAGCAATGAAATATTAAACGAAATTTATCACTTATTCACAAGTGTAGAATGGTTACACAACCTCTTCTTCCAAAGTGATCTTTGTTTTCGTTCGGAGTTCCTTCGGATTGAAATCTTGAGTTTATTTAAAAGGAAACACAGGAGAATGCGTCCCTCTGCACAAATTTTCGTCCTCATAAAGCTAAAAGACGAAGACAAATTCAGTTTCCGATGCAGTCATAGTGCGGGTAAATGTTTCTCAAACACTGACAGCATCTGGGAAACGTCACCTGAAAATTGTTTCTACTGCTTTTGGATCTTGTTTCTGAATAAGATACTTTGTTGAAAAAAACTTTCATTGTATCAGAAAGTTAATATTTAACACTTTAAAGGGCCCTTCCTTTCAGATAATTGTGTATCAAATATGTTTGGCATTCATATTGATGTGAAAATAAATGTATTTAGCTTATTAAATTAAATTACTTTGATTTATAACAAGTTTTTCTAAATAAGCCAATAATTTCTTTTTTTTGTGAATAAGTGTTTTAGTAAAATAAGATAATAAAAATTTTACAGCTCCTCGCAACTTCGTGCATTATCAGAGTAAAGGTGAAAAGTGTTTAACCTAAGACAAAATAAATATTTTCAGAACATGTAAAAGAGCAAAAACTTCCAAATATAAATCAATATTTTACCTACTGTAACATATACTACATGAACTTCTGTGTAAATTTCAAACATAATCAGCTGCGTAACCTTTGCGTTGCTGTATGTAGGGTCTCTATTTACTTTCAGTGGCTGTTTGTCGCACAGGTGCTAAAGGAACTCGCCTCATGCCATGGAACCCTGAAAGGACCTCAAAATCTATTCAACACTGTGATATTTTTAACTAACAAAATATTTATATTTGTAAAATTCTCTATTTCAAGAGTGTTATTAAAATATTTTAAAAAAGTTTTAACTAAAAGTTTAAACGGTCAAACGATTTAAACAAATCGTTTGGCTATAAAAGAAATTAATAAAAAAATCGTTTGGCTTCAAAATATTTCTAAAGGTAATAAGAATAGAATGGCAACTCCATATTTTCCTTTAGAGGATGTTGCCTAGCAAAAAGGTATAAGATATGATTTTAAGAAGGATTCTATGTCAATGAATGCAATGTGTGTGATGTAAGTACACAGTTGTGTAAATATTTTATGTTGCAAACAATGTCTGTTCTGCTTGGAAATTTGATTAAATATGTTGTTTTTATAAAGAAGACTCATCATGCATTATCCAGTACAGTACAACATGCATCGCAGTTCTAAGTCAATGGTGAATTTACAACATTGGGTAGGGGAGACGACAATTTTCTTTCTTCCACAAAAATCCCTGTTTCAAAAAGGTATTTGTTTTATGTAGCCCATAATATAAGCCTAATATTGAAATAGTGTCTGGTTCAATAAGACTCAGACATATTGATCTTCTGTGTTTTCTCTCAATTAAATCTCTTCCGAAATTGAATTGCGTTTAGAAAGTTTACTTTTTAAATTCCGAAAAGTTAAAGATTTCTTCTAAAAGTGTATTATTATTATTATGAATTGACCTAGAAACTTATTCAGTGATTTTAGTAAATATTGTACCGCTTTTCTTTGTGTTTGAGAAAGATAAAATGATTTTTTTTCAATTTTTTTTGAAGAGTTTAGAAAAAATATCGAAGAACAATATTATTGTTATATAAGCTTAATATTTGGATAATTTATTCTGTCTCGTATCTGTTTTTGTAGCCTGTTTCATGATTAAAAAAGAAATAGAAATATTTTCTTTATGAAACTGTTAGCTAAGAAACTCAATGTTATTTTGATCTTTTATAACTTTATTATCTTGAATCATTGAATAATTGTAAAAAAATTCCCCACCCGCGCTTAATCGAGAGCATTGCTATGAATTAATGAGTAAATACCGAAGAACAGAAAGAAACTCATTTTTCATTTGCTGTCTTTAACACATCTTTAGAACAAAGAGCCACTTTCTTGTTGTTTGAATTGATTTGCTTTTATGTGCAAGAAAAATGCATTCAAAATAGTTGGTTCATCTTTACAGAAAAATAGATGACATAATTGTAGACTATTGGTACTAAAAATAACATTTTAACACTGAGCCAGTTTGATTTTCCTTCAGTTTAATCTATTTTTGAAGATCATTAGAAACACTTATCGTGTTTATTTTTTATCATTCCTGTATTTTTCTCCAAATAGGAAAAAAAAATATGATCAAGTATTATTTAAATTTAGCAATTGCAAACAAATAAAAGGGCATTGAATAAATGAAAAATAAATAAAACATACTATTTTCTGGGGTTTAAAACCAAATGCGCTCATTAATACAGAGTGGTCATAAATTATTGGACCATTTCAAAAATTAATCAAAAGACACCTATAATGCAGAAACTTCTTTTTTTTGTAACTGCGAGAGTAGCTATTTTTTCCCCTAGGTAAAGCGCCGTTACGCTGCGCAATCCAAATCAAGTGTCCTGCTCAAGTGTCAAAATAGCTGTCAGACAGCAGAAGGGACGACTGGCACGTCTTTGGTTCCATGGAAGCAAATCAATTGTAACAATTCAAGGAATTATTCAGTTAGAGTTTCGAAATTGTCTGTTCCAAGTAAGAACTCCATTAAGCGTTGATATGAGGTATTAACCCTATGAGCCCTATTTCTCCTCAAACCGCCTCATTCGACACAGGCGGACTCAGGCGGTTTCGGGCACCTGGGTGAATTTTAGGGGAGAAAATTAGTTTCTTTCTTTGTTAACAATTGATCGCGCAACCGAGGGTGTCGTCCTCCTGTAATTTCAGTAGAGAAAGGGAGGACTTCATTCTGATTTCATGAATGAAAATTTATTCCAGTGTTTGAGGGGCTTGAATTCTCACTCTAGCCGGGTTCAAAGAGTTAAGGAGTGAAAGTCTCCCTCACTGATGCACATTTCCTGTTTCCTTTAATTTCGTACGGCGTAACGCAGTGTTACCTATTTGAAAATAAGCCCCTTTTGAGCTATTCTCTCATTTAAAAAAAGGGCAGTTGCTACATTATATTGATTTTTAAATTAATAATTGAAATGGGTCCAATAATGTATTACCACCCTGTTGAATGAATTTTTTCCAACAACAACTTGCTGTTTTTAAACTTTTAACCTTTAGGCTACGGTTACTTAAACCAGAAGAACTGCGTTGAATTCAGGGAGTGAAATTCTCACTTGTGTCTGGTACAGCAGTTGTACCAACCCGCATTCAAATGCAAAATCATTCTGTTACAACAGTTGTACCACACCCGTAAAGAAAAGGTTAAGAATAACTGATCAACCTATTTTCTTTACACGTAATCGAATTTTCAATCGTGGATTTACTCATCCTGTATTTTCCCAGATCATACGTTAGTCATTACCGAAGTTACTCCCAAAAAATATATTGAAATATTTTATCGATATACACTTGATGTCAATGGTGGCAGATCAATAACTTTCGGTTACCCTCATTTCAACGAGAAACGCTATCTGACGCTTAATTAGTTGAACTACATGCTTTTAATTATGTAGACGTGCATTTCAACTTTTTAGCTATGTTAGTGCTGAAAAGAATTGAGGTAGAGGGAAAGAAGAAACAATTTCATTTCATTTGCATTTCAACTTTTTAGCTA
>BGPR01000200.1:493867-509585 GCA_013235015.1 Araneus ventricosus
AAATTTCACACAGATGAATTGTTTCAATTTTCTTAGCATTAATAAAAAAATTAAGAAGGTAATACGTAATGAACAAAAGAATAGAGTTGATTAATACTTATTATTAAGCATCCAGTTTTCGTTATTACTTTTCAATCCATTTTGTGAAGACAATATGCTAAAACATACGATAGTCATATTGCTTATTGGTGGGATATAATAAAATAAGATGAGTAAAAATTTCATCCTGCTTCAAAAAATAAAGTTAATCTAATAATAGGACAATCGCGTTATTTAGTTATAGAGTTAAGAATTATTTTCTGCAATATTCAAATAATATGAAATACATTCCATCATGATATGGCAATACCACAATGGCCCAACGATATTTAACAATATCGCATGATATCCTACAATATTCGAAATATCGAGTTACTCTATTACTCTCCCTTTATGATTACTCTTTCATTGCTATTACATTTATCAAACCAACTTCTTTCCAATACAACATTAAGAGCAAACATTTTGTAAATGCAGAGGATTTTATTTTATTTTTACCAAGTAAATAATTTTTGTTACTTGGCATCTCTGAATAATTCTTTTAATTTCATTAAACTGAATTCAAATGTTTAATATCTCGAGTTGTTTAATATTTCTTGCCATTTTAAACTAAGGCAACTTGGTTACTAAATTATTAGTTTTATCAAAAGATCTTTAATGCTTTTTAAAATGTACCATGTATACGAAAAGAGGGAATATTAGTTTTGCTCCTATTTATCTGATCGCATATTTCTGATCTCTGTATAAGCTTAATATAACTATGTATACCTATCACTACTTTTAAAGATACTAACATATTTTTTGCTGTGACTTAGCACGTGGCGGGAAAATATTAATTTCTATAAAGAAGAAAATAAATAAAATAATGTTTGCTCATAAAATTGAAACTATTGTACTTACGAGAATCAATCAATATCATATTTTTCCACTGACATTAGAAAAAAAAACGTAGACAATGACTAAGCCTCGTGGGTACACAGAGAAAAAATAACAAGTTTGTATGTATAACATGAATCACTCTTAATCTATTTTATCTCGCTGTCAGGAAAAAAATATTGCATCACAAAGGGACAGCAGTCGATTTTTCCACACCGCCATCTGCTTGTACTGTTGACGTTTTGACCCCGTCGTGAACCTCTTGTCAAACGACAATGCTGGGAAGGGTCGTAAAAAGCAATAGAGGGTTGTGTGAACAAGAGCGGATTATTTTTCCCGGTTCCACGAAATCGATCGCAATATGCACCAGGTCAATTATTCTGGTAATTTTATAGAAATATCATTACGCAATAAATGGTCGAAAATAAATGAATTAGAAAACAAATGTTATTTCGAAAGAGATTTTAGGAGGTGTGTTATGTTGCGTTCTGGATAGACTCGAGAGTCAAAGACGAATATAGAACCGAGATAAAGGGCGGGGAGCCGTATCAGATAAAGATTTTTTCGGTTAAGCTATGAAAATCTATTACTATTTTGTATCTAATTAAAGTTTGTAATTAAGAAATGTTTTGAGAGTAAAATGAATTCAAACTCTTTTTGTAAGCCACACTCATGTTCTTTATTGAAGTTAACTTTCCGTCGAGAGTAAAAGTCGCGCCGGCGAGTTCACGGCCAATGCGTCTGACGGGCACAGGTAATTAATCTCTTAATTAACATTGTTAATACCGATTAATTTTAATTTTAGCATTCTAAACCTAATCACTGCTTTTCTTGGGGACGCTTGGAAAAAAAGAGGGTATAACGTTTCAAAAATATCTCGCCTTCACGATTATATCCGTGCCGTACAGCATGTGTTAAGTGGATTTGCGATTTCAGAGGCATTTCGGATAAACCGGGTTTCGGTTAGCCGGAGTTTAACTGTATTATTATCTTGCTTTTGAATTAAGATACTGATAATTCTATACGTTATAGTTACTTGTTTTAGTTATTTAATTTATTTCAATTTTTTTTATTTTTCTTAAGATTGCTAAATTGTTTCTTTTCCTGTTATGCTTTCACTTCATGTCCATCTAAACCGATTACAAAGAATCATAATGATTCTAGATACGGGGATATGAAGTGGTGTTATATAGTGGTGTTATATGTTACCACTAAAGAGCAGAAATCAGTTAATGTGCACATTACCTAGCTAATCCGTATATTAGCTGATTTGCTCAGTTAAAGTGCGAAATCAAGAGTTTTCCGCATTTTACCTAGGTAATGTGCACATTAATGTCTTCCGTATCGTTAAAGTTCAAAAGTTTGATTCTCTCATTTCCTTTCCCTATACCTTCCCCCTCTGCCTCCACTTTTAGTTTGGTTTCGCTTGTTTCTCTTATTTCCTTAATTGTAATAATATTTTAAACCAATTGATTCTTCCTATTTTAGTTTTTTAATTGATTGATGATTGATTCTATCAACTAATTTGTTGATTGTTTGATTGTATTAACTTGATTCTTTAGATATCGAAAAATAAATAAATAACATTATGTTAATTTAAGTGTACAGAAACGTTGCTGTTGTTCCAGAAAAGATCTTATTTGCACTTTAAAAAGTGCCTAGTAGGTAATGTGCAGATTATCTAGGTAATTTACAGATTATCTAGGTAATGTGCACATTAACTGATTTCTGCACTTTAGCGGTAACTTATATATATATATATATATGTAACGTTGTTCTGTTAAGTGAAGTGTAGAGGTAGTTGAAGAAGATTGCAGTCGTTAAATGTCCAAAACATTTTATTCCATTTCGAAGATAAGCAGAATCAAATAAGTTATAGAGTACTCAATATTATATTAAGATTAAACGTTTAAAATATTAGGAGAATATTAAATCCATGGTCAGGAGTGGAGAATTACGTCGAAAAACGGCGTGACTGCTCAATGCGTTACATGATTACGAAAAGAGAGAATTACGCAGACGCGGAGAGTTTTTAAAATACCAAAAAGGGGAAGTACCGAAGTTGAGGCTCTAGAAATATTGCGACTCTTGCGAGTCTAGTTAGAGTAGAAGTGTTTTTTTAACATAGGATTGAAGTAGAAATAATTCTTTCGTAATTAAAAATTAACTGTCGTTAAAAAGGATTTATTTTAAATATGGGAAAATTTTTAAGTCATTACATATATATATATATATGTATGTATGTATGGAAATATTTTTCTGAATTATATAACGAATTTTTTCGGCCGATACAATCCTATGATACCTCGCATGTATTTCGCCAATTAAAATAAATGGAATCATGAATGTTTAAACACTTACAACAATTACTACATTCATATACATTCCCTAATAGAAGCCGCCAATCGCGTTTGGCGGTTGCGTTAATGAATGACAACAAAAATTTGTTTATTATCATTAGATTAGCTACTCCACAAACGGCTCAATGATTTATTATTAGAAGCTAGTAAGAAATTTATTTTAAACTATTATCCATTACATCTGCGAATATTTTTATCCTGAATTCGAATTCAGTTGCTGATGATTATATATGGAAATATTTTTCTGAATCAGATAACGAATTTTTTTTTTTTTTGATCGATTGAGTTTGCCATTATATTTTGCCAATTGAAATGAATGCAATCAAGTATGCATATTTAAACATAAACAACACTCACTAATGTATTCTATCGATATACATCCCCTAATTCAGACCTATAATGCGTTTGGCGGATTTCATTAGTGAATGACAACAAAGATTTGTTTATTATTGTTAGAATAGCTACTGCAAAAGGACTCAGTGATTCATTTAAAAAAAAATAGTAAAGTGAGAAGGTTTTCTATAAATGAAGATTTTAAACTGCTATCCATTACATCTGTGAAAAATTCCCATGGTTATTAGGATTATAATGTTAAGTAATGATCATAAGTTTAAGGTATTTGACTACGTTCTAAAGACGGTTTGGGGTCGAAATTCATTTAATAGAAGAAATCTTTTAATAATTTTTCCTATTATTTAAATTATATTAGATTCTTTTTAAAATGATGTTCATTACTTTCAGATATTAAGATCCTTTAAAATATTTTTTTGTTGTTTAAATATATTGATTCTTTCAAAATTTTGCTTCTTCATTTAAATATAAAGATTCTTCTGATTTTGTCAAATTATTTAAATATAGATTCTTTTAAAAAATTACTTTTTTATTTTAATATATAAATCCCAAAAAAAGAGACATAAACATAACAACGATCGGAAATTAAAAAAACTTCAACACAATAACAAAAACTTTAAAAAAAACCCGAAAAGTTTGTAAATTAATACAAAAAAAATTGTAATGTTTTTCCATTACATTACATTTCTTTATTTCCTCTTCAGAACGCCTACGTAATGCATTTACCTTAATTACATTAGCCCGTTTATGTTGGTTAACACTGGAATAGCGTCTGTATTTCTCTATTATTGACAAACACTATTATATCGTTACATATAAATAGTAGTTATCTTCGCTATTAAAGCATTTGCACTTATATGCTAACTTTGCTTAAAACTGGGGGTTAAAATAGCCCAGAATTTGTACAGAAAAAGTTTTAAAAAATGTTACGAGTTAAAAATGGAAAGAAATCCAACTTTTAAAATATTTTTCATAGATCCTGAAGGCCTGCTTTCTCAGCAGAAATAAAAGTATTATTATAAAATTGTTGTAGCATCTACTTTAAATACTCCATTTTCTCAAGTTTGATTTTATTTTCTATATTGTTTCTATATATCTTTAAAACGATGTTGTTTAATGAGAGTTTAGTTTTCGGTGGAAACCAGCAAAAATAAGCGAACATATAAAAGTTACAAATGGGTTAGTTATAAAATATGAGAGCCATTTTTTTCCACGTTTTATCAGCTTCGAGGTAGTCGAATGTCAATTTTAATATGAATATTTTATATTCATTTTTACATTTATTTTTTATGAAAATGGAATGGGCAGTACAGAAGAGATATCAAGAGAAAATATCAAAACATTATTTATTTATATTATTAGCCTCCCTATGTCGACCAGCTTGTTCTCATTAGCTTGGTGTAAAGCCATTTAATTTTCTTATTAGATGATGAAACTGGCAAGTATAAGCAAAATTATATTATAAAAGCGAAATTTATACGAAAATGAGTTATTGAAAAGATAATGCTTATATATTATATTTCCCGAGTATTTATATAAGCGGTTCAACTTCTTAAGTAATTTTTGATTTAAAAAAATATTTTCTACTCTTCAGACCACTAGAAAATGTGTATTTTTTAAATTTTCTATTTTCATTATTCGAAAATAAATCATTACAGTTAATTATATATCATATTACCCGAATATTTATATCAACAGTTTATCTCTTACGATTTTTGCCTTGAACTCAAGAATTTTGTTAAAGAAGTTATTCTTATCTCTTCAGAACACTAAAAACGGCGTATTTTTTAAAATTCTTTATTCTCGTTATTCGAATTTTTTAAATGTTTTCTTGCTTACTTTTTAAAATTTTTTGCATCCAATAGATTAAAAATCTCTACGTTAGAGACTAAGATAGGTCATATACAGTGTGCCCGCTAAAGTCAGTTGTCACCCCAATAATTTCTGAGCTATAGTCATAAAAGTGGGTCTAGGTATAGTAAAGTTGCCATGTGCTACGCAAGGAAACCATCTACAGCGCCACCTGGCGGTAAAATTCGGAATTGGCGTTCTTATCTCAAAAATGGTAAGAAATACGCGAAAAAAGTCAATTACAAAGTTATTCATCATTATCGATTTATTACAAAAAACATCTTGCGCACAAAAATGATACAAATGAAAAGCACAAAACGCACATTTGTTTAATCGCATTGAACAAAACTGCACTTGCCGGAAATGAGGCTCACTATCTGTCATGCTCAAAATGGTGTCCTTCAGCAACAGTACACATCTGGACACGGGACTGCACTTCCCGCTGCACATTGTTCAAGAAGGCAGATGACACGCTGGCACAAGCAACCGTAATACGGTTTCGAAGTTCCTGAAATGTTGGTGGAGGGGTTGCATACACTCGCTGTTTGATGTATCCCCACAGAAAAAAGTTCAATGGGTTCAGGTCAGGTGAACGTGGAGCCCATTCTACGCAACCACCATATCCGATGACTTGTTGCTGGAATGTGTCCCGAAGGTACTTTTGGACACTTGATACCTTGTGCGGAGGGGCGCCGTCGTGTTGGAACCGCACATTCCGGAGGTCACTCAACGACAAATCCTCTAGAAAGTCGGGTATTACGTCCTTCCTTTTCTCATTTGTTCCGCATTATGTCGCGTTACAATTTTGGGAGTTGCGAACCAAACAAATATGCATTTAACGCCTTTTATTTTTAACATTACTGTACGGAAGGTGTCTTCTACTAAATCGATGATGCTGAACAACCTTGTATTTGACTTTTTTCCAGTATATCGTACCGTTTTTGAAATAAGAACGCTAACTCAGAATTTTGCCGCCAGGTGGCGCTATAAGCGGTTTTCTTGCATAGAGAATGGAAACTTTACTATATCTAGACCCCACTTTTATGACTATAGCTCCTGCCGTTCGGAAATTATTGGGGTGACAACGGACTTTATCTGGCACACTGTATATATATTACCTGAATATTTATATCTGCGGTTCATACTCTTACGCTATTTCTTTGTTCATTTGGTTTTTGATTTAAAAAAATTATTTTTTACTCTTCAGAACGCTTGAAAACACATCCTTCTTGATTCTTTATTCTCATTATTCGAAATGTTTATGCTTTCTCACTTTCCTTTTATCATATTTCGCATTCAACAGATTGAGAATCTTTATGTTAGAGACAAAAATGGGTCATAAAAATGATGAATAAGCAATCAAAATAATATAGCTTAAAGATTTGTCTTTAGTTTTTGTAACGAAAACACTTAAAGCATGAAGCTTGCAATATGTTCTATCAGAACAATTTTTATTAAATGCAAACTGCAGTTAATATTATTTGTTTAATCTTCACGCATTCCTGTACTTTTACATTAACTACACACCCCATTTGTATAAGCAACCTACAAAACACCGCAGTGCATTATCCCTGCACCCATTTTAATCGCAAATCTGTCATTAACACGTAGTATTTGCTTTGCTTGTCACCTAGTTCCCTAAACAGTTTCACTCATTACTTCACAATATATTCGAAAACCCCACTCTTCACTGCATCAACCCACCCGGCAGACCTGTCGAATGTCACGGACACGGCAAACACGCGTCTGTTCGGAACGCTTCGAAAAGCAACGTAATTGCTATCCCGCTCCTCAATCCATTTTGATGGAAATCGCTCAAGTTAACCGTCCGGGCCACACGCGCTAATTGTTGGACATGACGACGGGAGAGGGACGCTGCCTCCCCCCCTCCAAACACCAAAACGGACGCCTTCAGGGTGTTTGGGCATACATGAGTTTTGAAAGAGACGATATGCATCGATGGCGGGTTTAATTCAACAATGCCGCCTTAAATACTTTAGATTCCACGGTGGATCCTTCGGTATTGCGGATTTGTAATTAAAAGTTTTGACTACAGAGGATCTAGAATGATTAGATTTGAAGGATTTTATCAAGCGTTTCTACTGACAACAAGCAGCTGGCTATAAATAGGTCGTTTGATTTCTCAAAATGTTCAGGTGTACGTGGCGATCTTGTGGTAAATTCTTAGAACTGGGATCAAGGTCCGAAATCCGATTCTATGCAAGATTCAGCATAGAATCGGATGTAGCAGGTGGATCGAAAAAAAAAAAAAATAGATTTTTCGAGTATCGAAATCAAATAGGGCGCAAAAGAGTTGTGTTTTACCATGATAATCAACGGGAAAATATTAAAAAAATTATGCTTTTAATCTTAAAATCGCGCAAAGAGACTAAAGTTTGGAAAAATGACAAAAAAACAACAATATTTAACTCTACGCTAAAATTTTACAGGCTACAGATTTTTGTTTCTAATAGCGTCTAAGTACCCAATTTTAGTTGCCTGATAACAGAAAAAGTATATTTAAAAACCATGCACTACATTTTGAGTTCGCCGCAAAAGGCCCAAATTTTAGAGTTTCGGTGAAAAATAGAGGTTTTCACAGTTTAACAAATAAATTCATTGTGCCATTTTAAATTATAAAATGCAATCCTTCTATGTTTCGGACCGTATTTGACGACATATATCTTTTAATGGGAAACCAGACAGGAGCATATGTCTTCATAATGTAATTAACAAGCATTTTGAGTTCGCTTGTAGGACTTGTTTGGGAAATGAACAGCGTATGACCCGGATTGCACATGTCAGACACCAGGAGTGACTGAGAAGTCAAGGATCTCTTAGGTTCATATCTGGAGCTGTACTGTTGACCTTTACTAAGATCAGTTTTATTTATATTGATTTCATTTAACTGAATTGCTTCGAAATTTATAATGGGAAATTTCTCACAATTAGTCAGTTGTTTGCCTATTTTCCCAGGAAATGACGTCGGTCACGTCACACCAGCAAGTGGAACTGGTAGTGATATAGCACAATGCCTTCTTAAATACCTGCAAGATAATGATGTTGACATTAATGATTTGGAATCAATTGGTTTTAAAGGTACAGCAACAAACACAGGATGGCAAAATGGTGTTAGCCGCAACATAGAGCTTAAAATTCAGCGCCCGTTGCAGTGGTTCATATTCTTACTTCACTTCAACGAGCTACAATTCAAACATCAAAATAAATATTTGGACGGAGAGACGACGGGACCAGCGTCATTTTCTTGGAAATAGGCAAATAACTGACTAATTATGAGAAATTTCCAATTATAATTTTCGAAGCAATTGCGTTAAATGATATCAATATAATTAAAACTGATCTTAGTAAAGATCAGCAGTACCTTCTGGACATTGTCAGAGTAATCCAAAAAAGACAATGCGCTCCAGATCTGGTCGTAAGATATCCTGGACCTCTCAGTCACTCCCGGTAACTGACATGGGCAATCCGGGTCTTACTCTTGTTCATTTCCCAAACAATCCCTACAAGCGAACTCAAAATGCTTGTTAACTACATTATAAAGCCGAATATTAGGGACGGACCTCGTATATTTGAATCGCGGTCAGATGACGAGGACGACACCTGAACTGGCACCTCCTCTCCAAGCTTCCGCGCCGCACCAATGGTAGGACGTTTGGCCACTGCGTATGATTTGGCGTGCAACAGGCGCCATACACGGGGGATCTTCAGTGGAATCAGGTTTCGAGCCTGCGACCCTCCGGACCCGGGGTCGAGACATTACCACTAGGCCACCGCGGCCTAGTGGTAGTGCGTGAAACCATGTTGAAATCAAATGAGAGTATCAATAACCTGATGCTGTTCAGAATTCGTTCCAATAAAAAAGCTTTGATACTTCATATATTAAATATTAAAAAATCAGACGTGTGTATTTTTGTAATTCATTTTTAGTGAAACTTTTAATTATAAAAACACTTGTAAGATGCGTTGTGAATTTTTTCAATAAATCTACCAAATAATAAATCGGATAGTAAGGATTGGATAACTCATGTTTAAGTAATTTTCTAGCTAGAAACGTAATTTTAATTTGTAATAGATTTATTAAAATGAAATTAAAGACTTTTACATGATTCTTATTTTAATTCTTAATAATATAAAACCATTACTCTCACACAGATTCAATGCAATGCTTTCGTGTACTATCTTACTTGTTTTACTACTGAAATCTGTAATAGATTTATTAAAGTGAAATTAAAGACTTTTACATGATTGTTATTTTAATTCTTAATAATATAAAACCATTACTCTCACACAGATTCAACGCAATCTTTTCGTATACTATCTTACTTGTAATAACCCTGTTTTACTACTTACTCGAACGTTGCTGAAAAGGCAATTTAACTACAATTTCCGCTCAGAAACCTAATCAAAGCATGATCATTACTCCATCGAAGGTCTTTAAGTCAACCCATTTAAAAGGAGTGGAAGCCTCAACACCCCCCTCCTAGTTAATCTAGAATACATGCAGACATAATCTATACTTAACTACGTCCGGTTCGACACCAAATAACCCAGGCTTGGAATTCGGACTTCCCTAACGGGGCTCTTCCTGCCCCATCTTCATAGAAGATTTTGATTAGCTTGCAGACCAACGCATATTCGTCAAGGTCTGCCTACTTCCCCTTAAGCCCGATTCTTGTAAACAACACAGAAATATAGTCCAGACCAATTATCCAATAGATGAGAATTTATTCGCCTGTTTAGCCAATGCCTTACATTTATTCCCCTAAACTGTAATAACAGCGTCGTATAATTTTAAGACGTCTCCAAGAGTCCCAAACGTTGGAGATACGTCTCTCGGAAGGTTTTCTTCGATTTGTCTTCGTAGGAAGGGGAAGGGAGGATTGTTGTCAGAAGGATTCGTGGACCACACATATGTGAGTGGATAACTGTAGGAATAAACGGCAATAATTGAGATGGGATGTTTGACTTAAGTAATAATAACAGTAGGGTGCGGGCTTTAATGTTGTAATCGCAGTTATTATGTGCTTGGGTGGTACTGTGCGTCTCGGATTCGCTGAGCGTAGGTTGGAAGCTGGGTAATTATCGCATATGGGAGTTTCTGTTGTTTCAGTGTAAGTGAAACCAACAGAGCTTTAAACCACCTACCTATTTTGGAAGTCATTTTTTAATTGTAGAAAAGGTTTTTTTTGTCTTATTTTACATCTTCATATACTCCCTACCAGGAGAATTTCATTATAAATATTTCATTTATTTTTAATATCATTTAATTTTAGATAAATTATTCGTCTTCTGTAACACTATGAAATAATCTAAAATCAGATGAATTATGTTTTCTTCTAAGTAAATTGCTTCGAAGGTTTTGATTGCAAAATATGATTTTACCCCTTCAAACTTTTGACAATTAATTACATACTACAAGGTTTGAACTGATTTCATGCAACTTCTAAAAAGAAAACCAAACAAACATATATAAAGGCAAATAAAATTATTTCCTCGGAAAAATCAAATTTACAATTTCAGTATGCAATCAGTGTAAGAGAAAGATTTTTGAAATTCATGATTTTTCTTGAAACGCTCCGCCTACTCCTCGAAAAACTGCTAAGTTGAAAAAGCAATTAAGGAGAAAGAAATTAAATTAATAGTTGAGACTTCGGGGCTATTTTTAGTTTGTAAATTTTAATACACAATAAAGTTTGGATATTCTAAGATTTTTACTTTCAGGTTTACTGATTACATAAATGTGTGCTGATGTATTTCATTTTGTATTTTTGATGTTCTCCGACACTAGATGTATGATAACGTCTGAAATTATTATAGAAACAAGTTTAATACATTTTGAAAAATGTAGTATTAACCGCAGAAAATATTATCTACAGAATTATCATTCGTAATAGTATTATAAGGACTATTTCATAGTATCATCATTCATAGTAGTATCATTATTCATAGTATTATCTATAGAATTACCTATACAAATTCATTTTTAATCACAACCAAGGTCAACGCAAATAAATATATTTAATTAAATATATTAAATTAATTGTTGAATATATATAAAAAAATTAACTCTTTTCTTTCTGCGTTTAATAGGAGTGGATCATTCAAATATGTTGAAGAAATGGGCCCATTAACATGAAATTTGACTCATAGGTTTTAGCTCATAGAATTAAAAAATATGATTGGATTAAATCTTATCTAATCAATTCTTCAAAATTGCAAGTCCCCCAACCTCCCCTCTTCTGGGTAGGGTGGGACTGAATCTTTTAAAAGTTAATAACAAATGAACTGATTGATATTAAATTTGATTCATATGCAAAAACTTGTCAACCTAAAAATATAAAGGAATTAATTTTTAGTGAGCCCCTTACAATCATCACAATTATTACGGAATATAGAGATATTTCTTCAAAACAACTCGAGCAATTTTGATGAAACTTATCAAAGATGCTTCCCTCTTTTCAGCTTCAAACAATTTTATAGCAATTGAGATCTAACTCATTCTTTCTGGGTTTATCGGAAGTGTATCATTGAAGGACAAATTATAATTAAGCTTTTATATTCAAATTTTCCTTCAAATAGAGATGCCCCAAAATGGGATTTATAGTGTAAGAAATAAATAAAATGCAGTATACTATATAATCAACTGAAAGGAAATTATTATATTATTAATTTCTGGTTTGGTTTGGTGGAGTTTACTGGCGCAAAAACCATTTTTGATTATGCTGCGCCAAACATATGGTCTAGGATAAAATCTTAGTATAGAAGTTTAGTTAAAAGGAGTGTCATTCGGTATGAAGTGTCAATATATGAAGTCTATAAAAGCTTGCAACAAGATTATTAATTTCTGAATTATTTCATTAGAATTTCAGAAATATTACATCAATAAAATAAAATTGGAAAAAACTAGATTGTTTACGTGGTTTTCCCATTTCCTGTTTCCACAAGGTTTTGCTAAGAAAAAGACTGGACAAAGCGGAGATCATTCTGCTAGTATACTATATACATTCTTATAACTATATCCTTTAACTTAAACTTCAAATATTTATCATTTCGAATAAATTGTTCAAGAGTAATTCTATTGATACATATTTGACAAAAAGTTAAAGTATGCATGTTTAGAAGCTATACATTTTGTGTCCACTTTCCGTTTTATTTTTAGTATAAATAGAAATATTCAAGCGAATATAAATAAATAGCCTTTTTATATATAAGTATATATAAAATCGATTTTTATGAAATATTGAAAGATATTCCGATTAAGTTTGATGGAAAAATATGCAGTACGGCTGATCTGACTGACATTTGAAACACACTCAGTGATTACCATCAATTTCCTTCCTTATCGTGAAAAGTGAACGCTATTAATAACAAAATGCCATTATGTAGCAACTTAAAGTCTCCAACTTTCACTCATTCAGCTGTAAATTACACCCTTTCACACCCATACGCACAACTCCTTCCTTTCCTTACAACCAGTTGTCTATCCAAATGATATTCTCTTGACATAACCGAAACAAATTCGGGCTTCATCTTTCATGCTTCTGGAGAACTTGTCACGTGACTTTTCGAGCGAGGCTTCTTCAGCCTTTAGGTGAGTTAGCACGAACTAAATTTCCGTCACAGTTACAGCGTAACCATCTACCGTGAAGGGAGTTAATTTCGGACACGGGGGGTGGACCAGTCCGCGGCTCCTGCCCGGAAAGGCCCCAGCGGCGGCGCCTGAACACACCAGCCGAATGAATAATTTAATAAAGATTTCTGCTTTCATACCCTCTTGGTTCCGCCATTAATGTAGATAACTCTTTTCTCACTTATGGTTGGACGTGAAACTCACTTCAAAATTCAGTCTGCTTCCTTCTCTCCGGAGGGAGTTTTAATTCGTCGGTAGAAATTCGAAAGGGTTCTATGAAACTTTTAGATTTTACTGCCGTTTCGGATGGTATAAGGAATTTAGAATTTAGATTCTTGTTCTTAAATTTGAAGTGAACGTCACAAGATCATATTAAAATATAATAACTTTTTAGCATTAGTTTTTTCAATTTCTTTTTTCATATTTTTAAGATGTTATATGAAAATAATTATAGAATAATTTATGACGAAGCAACCAGTATAAATATTCTTTTCAAAGACTGAATTGTTTCGTATACTTACTTCTGAAAGCCTCGTGTTGTACATTTGTGACGCACGAGGAGTGTGTGGTGTTCAATAATAATAAATAAAAAATAAATTTAATGTGTAATCTTTTATTCAAAATGCACTTTAAATGAGAAAAATGAAAGCAAATGTTGAAAATATTTTTTTCTAATTACAATAAAATGCATGGTTCGAATAAAATTGTGGACGCCTTATAAAGCACATTATATTTTTTGTATATTTTCTTAAACAAATGGAATATTCCTAGAAGATAAAGGCGCCCACGCTTTTATTCGAGCCATGCATTTTATTGTAATCAGAAAAAATTATTTTCAACTTTTGTGTTCATTTTTTCTCATTTAAAGGGCATTTCGAATAAAAGCTTGTTCCTTAAACTTTTTATAAAATTTTATTTTCTACTTTTTAGTGACGGCTGACACGAATACACACGGCATGTTAGGCATAGTAAACCAAATTCAATTATTGAATTCTCCAATTTAAAACACATATTAATAGCTACCGCTCACGTTGGGTAGCCGTTTCAATACGCGCCATCTATATATATATTTCTCTTAGGCAGCGCGATTGCGATTACATTATCTCGAATTTGAAAAAAGTGCGACACAGACCGAGGGAAGAAACAAGACTCACTTCCCCGATCTGACCTTTGACCCTCAATCCGCTCCGAAATGGGGATGATTCACAGGCTGTGCCCTCTTCTATTGTGTGTCGTCTAGTGGTGTTGTTACAACCCTAAGTAACGTGAGGTTACCACCTTCCAAACTTTATCGCCCAAATATAGGGCTAAAATTTTAATATAATTTTGCTAGGATTAAAATAGATATAGATTGCAAATTTTTTTGCATAATATTGTATTGTCTCCGGAAACCCACCACTGTGCTAAATTTCAAAGCTGTAGCTCGATTGGAAGTGAGTAAAAAAATCGATCTCAAGATTTGTGAACAAGACACTCAAGTTGAATAAAAGCTTATAATATATAAAATCAAAGATCACTTGTACGAAGGTATACAATTATGAACCAACCACCATTTGATGGATTTCAGATTCACTGCTTTAAATATTACCTTAATACAAATTGAAGATTTAAAAAAAAATGGAAAACAATAAAAATCTCAAGTTACACAGCAGATTTATTAAAGTTTTAGTGTAGTTTAGTTACATTTACGTCCTGTTTTGAAGCAAATTAAGGGCTATTTATTGACGGACCTCGGTTAGATGACGAGGACGACATTTGAGCTGGCACCTCATCTTCAAGTTCCCCCACCCCACCAGCGGGTGGATGTTTGGCCTACGCCTAAAAAATATCACGCGTACCAGGCCCAAATACACAGCGGATCATTAGTGGAATCAGGTTTCGTAGTTGACCTGTCCTGGAGTTGAGACTTTAACACTAGGCTACGGCGGTACATAGATTTATTATAATTCATTGATTAATTTTTGAACAATGCAGCATTTTGCTTTTTTCTGTAATGTTTTACGAGATTAAAAGTACCTCAAGGTGTATGCATTGCACTTGGTTCTTAATTGTATGATGCGTCTAATTATGCTAATTCAAAGAGCTTACATTCATCATTTTAGAGCCCTACAATCGCCATCTAAACAAGCGATATTCAACGTGTCGACTCTTCAAACAACGTGGGCTGTGATTGATTTACAATGTGCCAAAAGGGTACACGTTGGATGGTGTTAGTGCAGAGTTGTGTGTTGAAGAAGAGGCTTTAACATCAACCCGAAGGCTCAGGATATGTCCAGCAGCGACTCATAACCTGAAGTTCACTGCAGAGGAGCAGGGGTTACCAACCTTTTATCTCCCACGTAACCCTTGATTAGTCTTTTTATTTTCGCGTACGCCTACTATCATATACAACCCCTTCACTCTGAACCATCCCTCAAGTCAAAGAAGTTTTATTAAGAAAGTCAAGAGCTTAGGTTAGCTTAAGAGTCATATAACTCGAACTAATAAGTTTTGCAGGACTGGACTCATATTTGATTCTATATTTTATTCCACTAATAAAATAGTAGAGCAGCTTAGGTTAGCTTAAGAGTCATATGACTCGAACTAATAA